>CAUYTI010067048.1:0-47133 GCA_963575145.1 Galago senegalensis | reverse complement strand
CGGGCGTTGTGGTGGGCGCCTGTGGTCCCAGCTACTTGGGAGGCAGAGGCAAGAGACTCGCTTGAGCCCAGGAGTTGGAGGTTGCTGTGAGCTGTGATGCCACGGCACTCTACCCAGGGGGACAGCTTGAGGCTCTGTCTCAAAAAATAAAATAAAATAAAATAAAATAAAATAAAATAAAATAATAAACATGGGGATCAGTTTAGAATGCTCCTAAGGATCATGAAGAAAACCAGAAGGTCCATGAGGTAAACCTTTGTTATCCATAAGCTCTTAGACAGAAACATTCTATCTACCATAAACCTCTTTCATCCCTGGAATAGACCAGTCAGGCCAAGCTATTCCAATCCTATGAAACTGACCTTAAAAAAATAAAAATTCCATGACACTGGAGCTTTTTCTCACAGAGAGAAGACATCAGTCTACTGCTCTATTTCTGTTTACTGAGAAAATTAATTGGGTAGGAATCCCTGCCTACGACTGTGATACGACTCAAGACTACACACGCACACAACACATCTTTTGCTGGATCTTTGCATAGTTAAAGGGAGTCATCAGAGCTATCTGAGTCTATTCTTTTTTAAAAGTACTATTATGGGCTGTACTTTATTTTTGCAGAGATAAGTCTCTGGGCATGATCTAGATAATCAGAATAACAGAAGAGGAAAGGCCTGAAACTATGTTGCATAGATGTAAAAGGCTATTTATTACAGATAGGAGAAATTCTTTACTAGATATATTGGCTTTACAGAAATACTTCCTTCCCTTAATATGTGCTTGGGACTCTCTAATCGTTGAGAATAATTGTTTAACCATGGGAGGTCTTGTGTGGCCGTATGTTTTATCCAAAAGACACTCAGAGAAGACTACAAGGAATCAGAAAGAATAAGAAAGGTCATGTTTACTTCCTACTGACCCAAAACTCTCCACAACAGACAGCATTTGTTTGCGCCAACAGCCATCCAAAATTGTCTTGCTGCAGACATTCACCCTCCGTTCCCATCCACGGCAACTCAGGCTCTACAATACAGACTCCTGTGGTTAAGGGTGTCTAATGAGTCCTGAGTGAAGACAATTCCTGTAGGTAGTCAGTAGAGTATTCTTAAAGCGAGGTTGGCCCTAAAAAACATAAGAGCAGGGTAGACCTTGGTGTAGAGAAAAAAGGCTAAGAAAGTGCATATACCTGCAAAAGGTCTAAGATTTTTGCCTTAGCTTCTAGGAATAATTATATTCAAAATACAGCCTAATGAGAGTGCTGATACCGCTATATTCTAATTTCCTGCTGAAGTGTGGAACCTGCAGTAAAGGTGGATACAGAGCTTTACCTTCGTGGGACCTTGGAAAGTGTGCCAATGTGCAGCACAAGCCAAAGTGCTACCTGGGACTCCAATGACACTGAAGGAGAAACAGAAGCAAACAATCGAACCAGAGACGGCTGGAGATACGTACACTCTGAGAATCTTTGGAGATACTGGACAAAGACTGGGATGATCACTCAAAGCTCTGGATTTGAAAATTAAAGGAGAAGTAGCTTTCAAGGTCAAAGATTCAGGAATTTCCAAGAGACAGCTTGTCATTACCAGCATTACGAATTGACTTAATCCTCCTCGTAAGAGTCCAACAGGGGAAGAAGGGTATTTACCTGTCATTTTAACTTTCAAAGTTTGGTTCCTAATTGTATCAGGGTCAGAATTTCAGCATTTTTTATCTTTGGGTTTTATTTTTTACTTTATTTTATTTTTTATCAGGGAAAAGAGATTTTTCTTTTTTCCAAAAACTGCACCAATAAAAGCGAAGCTCTAGTTGATGTGAGCGTGTCGTGTAGGTGTTAACAGTACTGCCCTCCCCATGCGCTCATCGGACCGTAGCACAACCCCAAGAAAAGGATGGTTCCTTTTTATCTTTTTATGCATGTCTAAAAACAAATTTAAATCCGCAAACTTCAATAGCCAATGTTTTTATCATTTTGAAAGAAAAATTTTACTTGTTGGCACCTAAAATAAATTAGCATTATATTGTAATTATTTTTAAAAACTGCTTTGGATTCTGCCTTAGAAAACATAGAAATGTTCTCCCTTCATAGGAGTAGTCCTTCTGAATTTTTTCCAAATTTATGTTTGTGTCAAAAGTCATAACTAGGAAAGTGAAACACCAAGATAGGAAAAAAATGAGAAGTAATCAACAAATATTTACTGAGCAATGACACAATTTTACTGTTTCCAAAGTACCACATTGGCTAGCAGACGTGCAATGATTAATAAATGCTAATGCCCTCAAAAGTCAAACACAATTATGTTCATGATGAAGTATCAAGAATATTTTAAATTTAAACTTTAGAGACACTTAAAATTATTTTTGCTTTTCTAATGGTTTGTAGAAATTTCATGCCATTTCCAAAATAACTATAATGTGAAATTAATCTTTCATTTTAATTTCTATGACATATTTCTACTGTAATATTTCATGTTGGTAATAATCCTTTGCCAGAGAAATATCTTGTTCATTAAGCCCTGGTGGCCAAAGAGAAGCTTATTTGATACTAAAGCAAAAGAATAGGACTTATTAACTTTAAGATCTACTTTCAATTGGTATCTTGGCATATGCAGCCTAAACAAGGAAAGAAAATGCACTCTTTTTATGCATAACAAATTATTCAAAATTAGACATTAGTATCTTCTATGATTACTGTCAGATCCGTTGAATAGTTCTAATGTTAGATTAGGATAGTGGTTGTAAATCAGAGTGACACCTGCCCTAAACATCCATTGCTGGTTTGGTCCTTAGAAAGGAACTCTAGGTGGCTTGGCACAGTGGCTTCTACCTGTAATCTCAGCACTCTGAGAGGCTGAGGCAGGAGGATCACTTGAGCTCAGGAGTTGGAAACCAGCCTGAGCAAAGGGAGACCTCATACCTACTAAAAATAGAAAAATTTGCCTGGTGTGGTGGTGTGAACCTATAGTCCTGGCTAATTTGGAAGGCTTAGGCAGGAGGATTGCTTGAACCCAGGAGTTTGAAGTTGCTGAGAAAGTGTGATGCCATGGGACTCTGGGCAACAGAGTGAGACTCTGTCTCAAAAAATAAATAAATAAATGTTAAAAGAGAGAAAGGGGGAAAAAGGAAAAAAAAGAAGCTCTAGGCTTATAATTTTTTTATTTTTTATTTTATTTTATTTTATTTTTTTGAGACAAAGTCTCACTATGCCGCCCTCAGTAGAGTGGCGTCACAACTCACAGCAACCTCCAACTCTTGGGCTTAAGTGATTCTCTTGCCTCAGCCTCCCAAGTAGCTGGGACAACAGGCACTTGCCACAACACCCGGCTACTTTTTGGTTGCAGTTGTCATTTGTTGTTTAGCTGGCCCAGGCTGGGTTCAAACCCACTAGCTTTGGTGTATGTGGCCAGCGTCCTACTCACTGAGCTACAGGCGCCAAGCCATAATTTTACAATTTTTAAAGCATTTAAAAGCATGACTAGAGAAGGAACACTTTAATTATGAGGGTAGTACTTATAGACAATTACAAGATTTAGAAAAAGAATGAGAAAAAACTCTTCAAAGTCCAGCAGGACTTAATAATACTAGACGCCTGAAGCTAAACTGGCTGTGAGCAGGTCAGCTGACATTCCTGCACGCCCTTTACTATCTTGTGTGTGAAAGCATCTTCCCAACTACAACATGCCTTATCGGAATAGCTTCTTCTAGTTCAGGGGATCAACAATGATCACCAAACTGATAAGTAGGGGTTAAACGTTTTTAATCTTGTAGTTACCAGAAATAAAAGCTCAGGTTGAAACACTTGAGGATAGTCTGCAAGACGGACTTAATTTTAACTTAGATGCAGTATTTATTTCCTGCTCTCCTAAACCCTTTCCCACCTAAACATGTTCCTGAAGAAAAGCCAAATGGAGATACTCTGTCTTAGTTCTTTCAAAGCAACAGTATAAAAGTATTCAAAGAACTGTTATTACTTTCTCTGCTGCAGACTCCTTCCCTGAGATACAGCAAACCCACCCAGATGCACACATAGGCATTGATCCTTTGCCTCCAAATTTCTAGAGCTCAGAGCTCTGTTCTACAGAAGAAGAAGTCCATTGTAAACAGTAGAAATAATTGTGTATCCTACTTTTCTCATACCAGTTGTAATAAAAGTTACATTTGGTTTATGTTATGCCCATACATTAAACTTACTTGACCTCGTTCTATCACATTAGAAATTCATCAAAGTTCAAATAGCTGTAAGTCAAGCACGGATGGTAATGATAACTTGAAATGTTGAAATAATTGCTCAGGGTGATTTAGATTCTGTAAACATAGCTATCAAAAAGAAAAGCAGTATTCTTTGCCCCCAAGAGTTGAAGAGTCAGATAAAAATGTTTTCCTAATGAGCAGTGTACTTAGGTATAGTATTATTACAGGAAAGGCCAAAATTCCAATCATCCTTGCTAAATTGCATGTCTGCTAACTTCAGCTATTTTGAGATTTTTTTTTTAAGTTAAACCATTTCCGAGTCACAGAAAAAATATGCACAGTCCCCTTGTGTGTGGAAACAAAATGCAATCTATTCATTCCATCTCCTTACTTAAATTCTTTAGCAAATAAGGTGAATTTGATGATTCATGAAACAAACTTTGAAACTACTTCCAATATAGCTTACTGCAGTCTTAGGCTGATGATAATAATAATTTGCGAGTGCTGACCTTTGTGTGCTTCATTTATAATTTTCATACAAAATCTACATGAGAGTACTTTTGCTTAATTAATAATTAATAATGATTAAGAATTTCCCAAGACCACTCAGAGTCAGAACCAAGAATAAAACAAGGTCTTAAAGTCTGAGGTCTACTCAAGAAGCAATGACTTTTACATAATTATTAAGAGATTCTAATATCTTTTTTTGTGGAAACACAGTATTTTATGCCATATCCCCAAATCATGTTCTCCATCAATCACCTTGAGAACACTGAATTCTATATTATCAAGACCAGGAGTTTCACAGTGAAGCAAATATCAGAATGCAGCCACTTAGTAGGAAAGTATACCAATTGGATATTAGGAAAAATATTTTTCGGTATTAAAAAGTTTCATCTGCTGGGATCTCTAAACTTAATGAAAGAGCTATTCCTCCCACCAAGGTTCCCGTTTCCAACTGAATTCTAGAAAATCACTGACTCAGGCTGGGTGTGGTGGCTCATGCCTGTAATCTTAGCGCGGGAGAACAAAGCGGAAGGATCACTTGAGCTCAGCAGTTTGAGACCAGCCTGAGTAAGAGTGACACCCTGTCTCTACTAAAAATAGAAATAAAAAAAGAAAAATTAACCAGGCTTAGTGGCACGTAACTGTAATCCCAGCTACCTGGGAGTTAGTTAAGGGAGGCTAAGGCAGATGCCTGAGCCGGTAGTGGTAGTTTGAGGTTGCTGTGAGCCAGGTGGCTGCCTTGGTACTCTAGCCTAGGGCAATAGAGTGAGACTGTCTCAAAAAAAAAATCATTACTCAAAGTGTCGTCCTAGGGCCTAAAGCCAGACTATCCAGGTGCTTGCCAGAAATGCACACAATTTCAGAATTGGCATTTTAACAAGATCTGGAATGTCATACACTAATTAAAGTCTGAAATCCTCACTAGATAATATACCTTTCCCCTCGGTAGGGGAAAACCATTCCTTTTCTTTCCTGTGTTATGAATTTCTGTTAGTTTTAATTGTTTTTCCCTCACGTAAAAACATTATTTTAAAAAACCCTCCGTTGATCCTGCACCCCTTTGCCCCCAGCTCTAATCTCACTTCTTTTCTCAACCAAGTGCCTTGAAGTTTTCTACACTGTCTGTATCCGTATGTTCTGTTCACTTCTCAATCCATTGCAGTCTAGTCACCTACCATCTTGACTATATAAGCCAAGCACTGTGCTAGATTCTGATGATAAAATGGTGGACAAGAGACATGGTCCTTGCCCTTGAATGAACTATTGCTGAAATTGTTTTTAACATAGATCAACTACAACTGTTTCTTAAATTTTCAATTCCAGCGCTTTTCATTATCAGTAGGAAAATCCAGCTGTCATCCATAAGTCAGATACTAGAGATTTTACAAAAATGTGACAGTGCTACTCTTCTAAATTTTTAAAAAAATTTTTTTATAAAAATGTCATTTTTGTTAACATGTAATAGGTTTTATTTTTAAATGAACAGATATTCTTAAAATGTGTTTTAACCTCTAATACTTAATAGATCAACTGTTCTCTGGGTTCCTCCATAATTTTTAAGACTGTAAGGGGTCTTTGATACCAAACAGTTTGAGAACTGGATCCCATTTTAAAACCAGGTTAGTTGCTCCACAAATCCCGATGCTGATATAGGAATCAACTATAGAATATATGAAAGAGATTAATAAATTGGGCTAAGCACTTCGCGCCTATGTTTTATTTAGCGGAGGAAGTCACTTTCACTAGACATTCCGTGCACAGTAAAAAAGCTAGAAATGGCTACCAGTCTAGCAAAACTGAAAACTTTAGCTGAAATAGCTGCAGCAATTGAACTATGTACTTCACTTTTCTGAAAATGGATTTAAGTAAGGTAAAAACCACAACAGTAAAGTGAATAGTTTGCTGAAAACATTCTTTGAGTTTATAGTGCCCATAAGGCCGTATTTTCTAAAGTTCTTAAAATAAAATCACTATTTTTGTGCCCTTATCTTGAATACTTCATATGTACCTGATTATCAAGCCATACTGGAATGTGCCCATAAGAAAAAATATCTTTATCATATTATAATGAAAAGTATCTAAGGCATTTGTATCTTGCTTAAAAATGAAATCAATTCTTCATAAGAATGCATCTTTTAAATTATACCTAGACCATGAAATATCACGTTTTGGTGTCAATGGTGAAAAAATGCACAGTAACATTCCTGTTAACTGTTTACACTAGGGCAAAATATCATAGAAGCTAGTGGCTTCTGGCTTCAAAGACTTTGTATTCAGGGAAAATAAAAATACTCCTCTTGAAAAATTATTTTCTCTGCTTAGCCTTAAAGGAAAATTCAGATGTATTTTTATTTTCATCTTCCATCATAGGTTAACTCTCAATAAGCAATGCAACTTTTCATCAGACAGGTCCTACTGCACTTTTTTTTTTTTAGACAGAGCCTCAAGCTGTCCCCCTGGGTAGAGTGCCGTGCATCAAAGCTCACAGCAACCTCCAGCTCCTAGACTCAAGCAATTCTCCTGGCTCCACCTCCCAAGTAGTTGGGACTACAGGTGCCCGCCACAATGCCCACCTATTTTTTGGCTGCAGCCATGGTTGTTTGGCAGGCCTGGGCTGGATTCGAACCCGCCAGCTCAGGTGTATGTAGCTGGTGCCTTAGCCGCTTGAGCCATAGGCGCAGAGCCTCCTACTGCATTTTTAAAGAACAGTCTAATTTACAACCTTTGCATGTGCTTCAACTTAAAGATACAAATAAAACCTCAAGCAATTTGTTTTCATTTGTAGTCACAAAACAGGTGACAAATGCAGGCGCAGCACCATAGCGCTCTCATCCTTTAGCTCTTAAGGAAACACTCTTAAACATAACTTATTTTAATACCAACTATGTTTACATGTTGATAAAGAGCACAGTATTGAACCAGGTAATTAAAATGTTCATTATCACTCACCATTTATTCTTGACTACTTGGATTCTTATTTTAAATAATTCAATTTCCATTCCTATCTACTTTGTAGATGACAAGAGCTACATCACGTATTTATAGGCCATTTTGAATTTTAAAATTTTGAAAATAGCTTTCAGTATAGGTTGTATACCTCTAGGGACCCTAAAGAAGTCTTCATAATATACAGCTTTTATTGTCATTACAACCTCCTGTGTAACATCTAGTGGTAGACTAAGTTAATGTCATACTGAAGACTCCGCCCCCCACCCCTCACCCCCAGTAAGTAGGGGGAAGCGACTGGTTCAGAGCCACTATCCTATACAAAAAAAAAAAGGATCAAGAGAAAGATTTTGAATAACTTTTATTCAAAAGCAAAACAAGTGAGAATATGCATGAAACTAAGGCATGGTAGATTGATCTGATCCATTGGAACCACTGGCAGGAAATAAATAAATGTCCTTTGTGATGCTGCATCTTCTACATCACAATAGTTTATGTACTTTGAGGGACTCACAAATCCCTCTTGGATTAGCTTTAAAAACCTTATATAATGAATAGTGATTACATAAGGTTTCAAAGTGGTATTAACTTCAGTCAAGAATTTAAATAAACACAGAAATTAGACCAAAGTTATTTGCCTTTCAACATGAGTATGTGTGAATCTATGTACATATATATAATGCACATCTATACACATATGTGCACATGAATATCCACATATATATACACACACACATACATTAATGAGATTTACCTAAAAGAAATACATTTCCATAAATAGGAAAGCTTTTTCTTAAGTGATGGAAGTACACCTCTGCAATTCTTACAAGTACCGATAAGTAAGTCATAAGCCTATAGATGCTTCTTTTAAAAGCTACAGGAGCAGACAAACATTAGTGGCTAAAAATGTCTTTTAAACCATATTATTTTCATTAATGAAGCAGGTTATATGTTACACACAGCCAAGTGATAAAGCTTACCTAATAAGCACTGTACACAAATCAGAGATGGAGTAAAAATAAATTTGAATCCGATTTGTTTCAATATTTTCATAGGAAATTAAAGATGTGTTTCATTTGAGACACCTTAAAGCTTGATTTGCCACAGAATATAGATAACTTGTGTTTCAGTCATAAATGGACATAGAAAATATTAGAGTAAAATATTATGAAGTTCATAAAAGTGCCTCTGTTTCAATGCCTTAAAACAAAACACTATACTTGGCTACAGATAACATTTAGTCAATTCCCAAAGTCCACCGAGCAAAAACATTTAGTTTTGGTTCTCACTGTAGTTCTATGTCTCCCCAAATCTATCATGGTCATTAACAGCAGTATAGAGAAATGACCCACAACTGATCAACCTTAGTGTCTCTGAGTTCTCATACAAAGTAAACTATTAATCTCATCTGTAAGTACAGAATCTTAAGCAGTGATTAAACAAAGTACAGTAGGGAATAGAGCTGAGGAAGAACTAAAAGTCTAGACACAAACCTAAGAAGACAAAAGCTAAAAAGTTTTCCAAGCTGTATGTTCCACAAGGGATTATCACCCCCACGCGTGTGCCAAAGAATGCTAGTCCTAAGTGTTGATCCTTGAAATGTCTGGAAAATGTTATTCATAATACATAGAATAATCTTTTTTTTAAAGACCAGATCTTACCATGTTGCCCAATACAGACTTGAACTCCTGGGCTCTCAAACAATCCTCCCACTTAGCCTTTCAAGTGGCTGGAACCACAGTGGACACCACTTGAACAGCCACCACCACAACAGGCTATAGAATCATTTTTCTTAAAAAAAATGTTATGAGGCATTCTGCAGTGGCCCCCCTCACTACCAAATACACTGGTAACTTTTTTAAAAATTGTTTTTAACCCAATATTTTCAAGAAACTTGACTTCATAATCCTTCTTGTCCCATTAATGTCTGCAAAGTTAGGGTTCCTCATAGCAAACTTTGAGAAACTATGTAAAATCCAGGTAATGTGCCACTGATTTAGGATCTATTAGGAAATTACAGGCCAAATGCAATCGCTCATACCTATAATCCTAGCACTTTGATAGGCCAAGGCCAGAGGATTGCTTAAGGCCAGTTCAAGACTAGCCTAGACAACTAATAAAGACCCCATCTCTACAAAAAATAAGACAAATCAGCCAGGTGTGGTGGCACCTTTAATCCCAGTGACTTGGGAGGCTGACACGGGAGGATCCCTTGAGCCCAGGTGTTCAAGGGTGCAGTGAGCCATGATTGTGCCACTGTACTCCAGCTTGGGTGACAGAGTGAGACCCTGCCTCTAAAAACACCTTAAAAAAGAAATTATTTAAGTAGGAGAAATCCAGCAAGGCAACAGACAGAAAACTGCTTAGAAAGATAATATGCAATATAGATGGGGGTATACAATGCGAACAACGTAACATGGATAAAACACACTGGTTGTCAACACTGGCATGACAAAAGCGTCATCACATAGGTACACAGTTAAGTCCACTGAACTGTTTCAGACTATTTCTTCATCCCTATTGCCATCACTTTACCTAGACCCTCTTCACCATAATAAATTTAAATATCTTACAAAGTAATTTTCCTGGGGATAGGCTATTTTTTCTAATGTTGTGCTTCCTAAACTTGATACACATGAATCACCCAGGGATCTTGTTTAAAACTCCAGGTTCTGGGGGTGGGGTCCAAACTTTTTCCATTTCTTTTTTTTTTTTTTTCTTTGAGACAGAGTCTCACTTTGTTGCCCTCAGTAGAGTGCTGTGGCATCATAGCTCACAGCAACCTCACACTCTTGGGCTTAAGCAATCCTCTTGCCTCAGCCTCCCCAGTAGCTGGGGCTATAGACACCTACCACAACACCTGGCTATTTTTAGAAGCAGGGTCTCACTCTTGCTCAGGCTGGTGTCCATCCTGTGAGCTCAAGCAATCCACCTATCTCAGCCTCCCAGAGTGCTAGGATTATAAGCATGAGCCACCACACCTGGCCACTTTTTCTGTTTCTAATAAACTCCCAGGTAATACTTTTGACACTAGACTTTGAATAACAAATATTCATTCCGCAAGTCACTGCCTATTATTCTTTCTAAAAAGCACTTCTCCCAAGTTACTGCCTCGTAAGTCTACATTAATTCAGCGAATCATGTATAAACATCTATGCTCATTTATCACTCCAGAACTTCATTCTCAACCAATCTGGCCTTTATACTCCTTACTATATATATTTATTTAAATCCAGTCCTGGATTTGTTTTGTTAAGAAACGTGTATCTACAGTAAAGTATAGATTTTAACTATACAATTCAATGGGTTTTGATAAATATATACAACCAAGTAATCACTACTCTCCCAAAAGACATAGAACACTGCCATCACATCAACCATGTTTTGACCTAATTCTATACATGCCCTTCCACCTTTCCACGCCTTTTTATCTATCCTTTAAGATTTGACTAAAGCCCTTCCTTCTTCAAAGCATCAGTAAAATTCATTCATGTATCTCCATCTAAATTACTACCACCTAGCTATCACCATCTCTCACTGAACTACCACAGGGCACTCCTCACAAGTTTCCCTGCCTCTATTCTTGTTGCCCACTTTAATATATTATCCACAGAGTCTTCAGAGTGATCTTTTAAAGTTACAAATCAAATCAGGTCTCTGTCCTGCTTAAAACTTTCTAGTGGCTTACCGGCACACTTGTAATGAATCTAAGTGCCTGTTCCTGCACCACTAACACCCTCCTTCTCTGGTCGTGTCTCTTGCTACTCTCCCATTACTTTCTTCACGCTGGTCACAGGAACCTTCTTCCTGCGCCTGCAACACAGTGAGATGTTCCTGCCTTGGGGACTCTACATGACATATTTTCTCTGCTCTTCCCCACCTTTTATAACTGGCTACTTTCTGCCACTCAGATCTCAACTTCAAAGTGACCTCCTCACAGAAGCCTTCCTTGACAACAAAATCTCAGTCACTCCCTAACACACACCTTACTTTAATCTCTACACAGCATCACATCTGTCATTCATATGTATCTTCTTTATTTACTTCTCACAAGAACACGAGTTCTACTGCTGACAAATTTATCAACAGTGTTCAGTGCTTTGACTCCTGAACTCAGAACTGTGTCCAGCTCATATTTCTAAATAAATATGTTAACTTATCTATTTAGTCTATGCAGATAGAAATTGTTCCTGATGTCCCAAAATAAGATTTCCCTTAAACTCAAAAGAGAGTAAGAAAGCTATTGCTAGTTATCAAACAAGATAAATCTTTCCCAAGAAAGAGAGAGAAGGAAAGAACTGAAGCTTTACTCAGGTCATAAGTAATAGAAAACACGAGTTAAGTCCAAGTTGAATTCACATAAAGTTTAATCACTCAAGTTAACGAAAATATCAAAATTTTTGAGTTAGTGTATGGCAGCGGAAATTTAAATTCTGTTGCAAAGAATACAATATTTGGTGTTTCCATTATTGACAAGCTATGCTGCAGAAAGAGCAATCGCGTTAAATCTTAATTCATCAGGGTCACGTTCCATAAACTTCTTACAGACTTCTATGGCATCCTATGGAGAAAAAAAAAAGGATCATTTTTCTGTTTATAAACATGTGTTTTACTTACAGATGACAAACATTTAATATTTTTTCTAACTGATACTAATTTTATATAGCAAACTTCTTTCTCCAAATGAAAAATAAAGAACACTAGAATACTGAACAGTCAGTGCTATTTGAAGCTACATAACTTGCTCTTATTTTACAGTCTCTGAGATCAGTTTCAAGATGCAATTATTGGTAACTTGGATTAAATGAAATATGGGATAAAATGACCAAGTCTTTCAATATTATTCTTATCTTTTCTGAATTTGACACTTGTTCACAGAAAGAGTTCCGGAAAGCTCTTGTTGTTGTTGCAATTTTTAATGCTAATTCAAATTTTTCTTTTTCAACTTTCTAAAGAAAGCATGCATAAAGAAACACCCAAATACAGAGAAAATGGTATGAAAGTGACCTTTAAAGGTGTTTTAGAGATGACAAGAACATTAGTAACACTGAAGGTGGCCAGTAAGTTTTACTGTTACCTCTAATAAAGTTTCATCACTAGTTTCACCATGGTTAATAGGAAATGGTTTCCGCCCATCTGTAGAAAATAGACAAACAGTTGAACGTTTAGCTGACTTTATAGGATAATGTACCTTTTTTTTTTTTTTTTGAGATAGAGCTTCAAGCTGTCCCCCTGGATAGAGTGCCGTGGCATCACAGCTCATAGCAATCTCCAACTCCTGGGCTCAAGCGAGTCTCCTGCCTCAGCCTCCCCAGTAGCTGGGACCACAGGTGCCCGCCACAACGCCCGGCTATTTTTTGGTTGCAGCTGTGATTGTTATTTGGTGGCCTGGGCTGGATTTGAACCTGCCATCTTAGATGTATGTGGCTGGCGCCTTAGCCACTTGAGTCATAGGCGCCGAGCCAGGATAATGTACTTTCAACTTCTATTTTCATCCTCCCATGGTGGGCAAGAAAAGTTATAAGGTATTTTAAATATTATATTCTAAAACAAATATCTTAAATGTCCTACCTATGAATATTTTTTAATATTAAAGGCTATCAGAACTTGGCTTTCATATTTGAAAACCTAAATTATTTTCATGAACAGAATTTATTACAAATAAATATTGGCTTTAATTTCCTGAAAGGAATATACCAAAGAGTTATATAAAATCAATAAGAGTTTTTAAAAAGTTATGAATCCAGCTTTTATCCTTAGAAATGTAAAACACTTCCTTTTTCACATTAAATAGGACAATCTTAAGACTATTGACATGTTTACGCTAATGAAAGGAGCCAGACTGCCATGGCCCATACAATGTTACCACTAACTATGTACCACTAATGCAGTGATATTGAGCAGTACTACAAATAACCTAGGATTATTATACTGACCACCAAAACAATTAACCAATTGACAATCACCTTAAATAAACTAGTACTTTTTTAATATTATAAAATGATGAAAAAGTCCAGAATTATATAAACTCATGACAGCCCAAAGTTAACTGATACCTAGTATCCCATTCTGTAGTCTCAGATGTCTTATAAATGGCACTAAGTCAAGTTCAATGCATAGGACACAGCCCTGCCAATAATTCCATGGTTCCTAAATCATGCATAACAGTAATAGACTTGGATTAGTCTATTACATAGTATTATCTTTAAAGTAATCATGGAAAACTCACACATAAAAATGTCTCCACATAAAGTGGTATTAACTTCTATAGATTATAGCATTAGAATTTATGATCCTTGTTTTTAGACTAACACTAAAATAAACACTCAGAATGCTAAGGAAACATATCTCTAAATTATAGTGCCTGGGGCTTAATTTCTAAAGTTCATTTAAAAACCTTAAAAGAAGTCTTTCTTATACCTAAATATTACACAGGAATACTTCATCATATTTCTATAAACTTATATTATCTTTCTAAATTATAATTATATAATTATAATTATATTTTGCAATGATATAATCATAAAAATCTCTTCAAAATATGCTTTTGTGGCAAATACTTAGCTCTCAATAACCTATTTATTCCTCACTTGAAAGACTCTTATGTGCTGTCCCATTTTGTACTTTTTTATTTTTTAATTTTTACATAAAAGCAGTAGTGTGAACAAACAATGTAGGTTTTCCTTCCTTAGCCAAATTACAAATTTATATATTTTTTTCTTGATTTCTATCATTTATTTCTTGGTATTGTTCTATAGACTAGTGAGCTAATAAACTTAAGTGAGTGACTTTCCTTCATATGCAGCTTCTGTTTAATTTCAAACGTTATTATAGACTAAGATTATTAACATAAATCTTGATATGTAACAAAATGAAATTGTATAGTATCTTGTTATAATAGCAGTTTAAAGTAAAGATTTTTTTTTGACTGTTATTCTAATCTTGACGTTGGCTAATCACAGTCTACATACCATGGGCCAGACCTAGCCCTCAGTCTATTTTTATACCTCCTTTAAACTAAGAATATTTTTATGTTTCTAAAAAGTTATTTTTTAAAAAAAGAAGAAGATATGATAGAGACACTGTGTAGCCCACACAACCGAAAATACTTCCTATCCGGTCCATTACAAAAAAATTTTATCTAAAACAGTAAAATTGAAAAGTTGCTGTTGTTCCAACCACCACTACCACAAAACTGCCATTTCCCACAACTTTGGGTGTAATTTAAATAAATGAACATCTTGGAGAAAAATCTATGAGGCTCAGAGACTGTCACACAGGCCCCTTCTAAAAGGGGCAGGCAAAACTACACCTTGGACATAGGTGACCTGACCCAGCAATCTACATCCAAATGGGCTATACTATTTACAGACTGGACAGGAAGAAAGACAGTGCCCCAGTAATTTGGTGGGGTCTAGTCAATTCATTCAGATCTTGCCTTTTGGATGGTCTGATCACAAGACCTCAGAGAAAGCTGTAGGCAACAGAGCTGAACAAGAGACAAGAGACATGGCAAACAACCATCACAAGAAGATATTGATACTTTTTGGTATAGATAGCCAAGTATCAAGTATCATCAAATATCCAATGATACCCAATGAAATGAGTGATGGAGCTTAAAAACAGATGATACCAAAAATGAAAATTTCTTAAAAAATAAATATACCTCATGGATAATGCAGGTTTTTTTCCAGACCACAACAATCAGGCAAATATCACACTAAAGCGATGCATAATTTTTTTGGTTTCTCAGTGTATATAAAAGTTATATTTATACTATACTGTAGCCTACTAGGTGTGCAACAGCATTATGTCTAAAAACTATGTACATACCTTAACTTTAAAATACTTTATTGCTAAAAAATGCTAACAATCGTCTGAGTCTTCAGCAAGTTGTGATCTTTCTGCTGGTGGAGAGTGTTGCCTTGACATAATGGCTACTGACTGATCAGGATGGTGGTTGTAGAAGGTTGGGGTTAAAGTAAGTCAACTAAGAATTCGGTCCCTCAGTCAACTCTTCCTTTCACAAATGATTTCTCTATAGCATGTGATATTGTTTGATAGCAGATAACGAGCAGCAGACTTCTTCCAATATTGGAATCAATCCTCTCAGACTCTACCACTGCTTCATCAACTAAGTTTTTGGAATATTCTAAATCTTTTGTTGTCCTTTCAACAATATTCTCAGCATCTTCACCAAAAGCAGATTCCATCTCAACAAACCACTTTTTTTCCTCATCCATAAAAAGCAGCTCCTCATCCATTAATGTTTGATCATGAGATTACAGCAATTCAGTCACATCTTCAGGCTCCACTTCTAATTCTAGTTCTCTTGCTATTTCCACTACAATCTGAAGTTACTTCCCTTTCCTGAAGTCTTCAACCCCTTAGAGTCTTCCATGAATGTTGGAATTAACGTCTTCCAAACTCCTGTTAATGCTGATATTTTGACATTCTTCCATGAATCACAACTGTTCTCAATGGTGAACCAGAAGGTTTTCAATTTACTATGCCTAGATGCATCAGCCTTACAAAATGTATTTCCTAAATAATAAGACTTGAGAGTTGAAATTCCTCCTTGATTCATGGGCTACAGAATGGATGCTGTGTTAGTAGGCATGAAAACATTAACCTCCTTATTCTGTACACCTCTACCAAAGCTCTTGAGTGACTAGCTATATTGTCAATAATCAGTAATATGCTTAAATTATTCAGTAAATGATATGCTATTATCCAGGTTTTCTTATACCGTTTATAGGCCACAGGTCCTTGGATTTTCAGGATGGTAATTGAGCATTGCCTTAAACTGAAAGTCACCACTACATTGATCCCTAACAAGAGAATAATCGCCATCCTTTGAAGCTCTGAAGCTGGGCATTGAGTTTTCTCCTCTCTCTAACTGTGAAAGTCCTAGACGGCATCTCCTTCCAATAGAAGGCTATTTTCTCTACATTGAAAATCTCTTAATTAACGTAACCACCTTCACCAGCTACCTTCTGGATAACTTGTGGCAGCTTCTCCATCAGCACTTGCTGCTTCACCTTGCACTTTCATGTTATAGAAATAGCTTCTTTTCTTAAATCTCATGTATCAACCTCTGCTAAGGGGCCAACTTTTTTCTAGAGCTTTCTCACCTTTCTTAGACTTCATAAAATTGTCAAGAGCCTTGCTTTGGACTAGGCTTTGACTTAAGAGAATGTGGCTGGTTTGATTTTCTTTGCAGTCCATTAAACTTTCTCCATGTCAGCAGAAAGTCTGTTTTGCCTTCTTATCAATTGTGTGTTCACTAGAGCAACACTTAATTTCCTTCAAGAACTCACCTTTGCATTTACAACCTGCCTTACTGTTTTGTGCCACAGGCCTTGATTTTAGCCTGTCTTGGTTTTCAACATCCTTTCCTTACGAAGCTTAATCATTTCTACTTTTTGATTTAAAGTGAGAGACACGTAACTCTCCCTTTCACTTGAATGCATAGAGGCCATTGTAGGGTTATTAGCTGGTGTAATTTCCATATTTCTGTGTCTCAGGGAGTAGGGAGACCTGAGGAGAGGGACAGAGGTGGGGCAATGGCTGGTTGGTGGAGCAGTCAGAATGCACACAACATTTGCTGAGTAAGCCTGCCATGTTACCTAGTTGGTACAATTTGTGGCACCCCCAAATAATTACAATAGTAACATTAAAGATCACTGATGACAGATCACAGAACAGATTTAACAATAATGAAATCATATGAAAATGTGAGAATTACCAAAATGTGACCTAAGGGCAAAAAGTCAGCACATAATGATGAAAAAATGCCAAAAGGCTGCTCAAAGCCTTCAATTTATAAAAAAGTATCTGTAAAGTACAATGAAATGAAGTATGCTTTTAATATTACTACCCATAAAATGAGGAAATGCTACATATACAAAAGAAGGGAAGAATGCTATATTTTCAAGTGACATAAAAATTCAGAGACAGAAGAACTTTTAAAAATCAAAAATGATAACAGAATTCAGAAACTTGAAATGGATTTGAATATATAGTTAAGGAAAAATCCCAGAGACCAGAACAAGAAACAGAGTAATGAAAAATAAGAAAGAAAAGAGTGGCACCCATAGCTCAGTGAGTAGGGCTCCCGCCACATACACTGAGGCTGGCAGGTTCCAGCTGGCCTGGGCCTGCTCAAACAACAATGACAACTGCAACAAAAAAACAGCCAGGTGTTGTGGCAGGGACCTATAGTCCTAGGTACTTGGGAGGCTGAAGCAAGAGAATCGCTTAAGCCCAAGAGTTTGAGACTGCTGTGAGCTGTGACACCAGGGCACTCTACTGAGGGTGAAATAGTGAGACTATCTCAAAAACAAGAAGGAAAGGAGGGAGAAAGGGAGGGTTCCAACACAGGAGTTCCAAAAAGTGAGATTAAAGGACAACAGAAGAGAAGGCCAAAGAGAAAATTTCCCATACTGAAACATGAGTTTCTAGATTAAAAGGACCCAATGAAACCCAAAATTACTGACAAAAAAAGACCCCAACAAAGCCCTATCATCACAAAATGTCAGACCACTTTGGATAAAGAAAAGATCCTAAAAGTTTGCAGGGTTTGGGGGAAGGAACAGATCTTATATAAAGGACTAGGAATCATAATAACTTAAGATTCAACAGTAACTCAAATAAGCTAAAATACAACAGAACAATGCCACCAATATTTTGAAAGAAAATCATTCTCCAATCGAGAATTGTAGCGTCTCCCAAGCTATGCAGATTCATACCTTAAGGTTTAAAAATATTTACCTCCCTTCCACCTTCCCTTTCAGGAAACTACTAGAGAAGGTACTAAAAATGAATAAACAGAGAAGAATGGGGGGAGGGACACAGTACCCAAGAACAAGAGCATCCACAGAGGAGCAAGCCAAAGGGAATCCTTAGCATGACAGATAATGAGATAGCCCACAATGACAAATGTATACAGGGCCTAGAGCACAACCTGCCCAGCCAGGACCAAACAGGGAGGCGTGGAGTGAGCTCTCCAGGAAGAGGAAAGAATGCCCGATGTCCTGAAGTATCAAAAGGAGATTTAGACCAATGGAAAAATAGCCTGAGTCATAATGTTAAGTATAAAGCATATTAAGCAAACCAAAAAAGCAAAACAAAATAATTATTAACTCTGGAGAAATAAAAAGTTAAAAGGAAAAGTGCATTAGTATTACTACGGCTGAGTATAATGTTTCTGTGGTCAGAATAAGATAAATATAATTACTTTGGGATAATACAAAAAAGGGAAAAATATGTATTTTGTGATTGAGAGGGAGGAGTAAGGAAAGAGGACAGTAAAAGACAGCTATATCGTCATCTTTCATTTGGGGAAGTTAATACTAAAGCAACTTCCATCTCCAGCCATGATTTGGTACTAAATTAGGCCTCCCACTGGAAACAACAAAAAACCTAGACAAAATGCATCAAACATCTGGCTTTAGACACTGGGAAATGGGTTGCCCAAAACTATAGGTGAGGCATACAATAATGCCAGCTTTCTGATAGAAAACATTTACTAGACCCCAGTGCAGAAAAGGGAAGGAAACCCAAGCAGAGAACAATAATCTCAGTGAGCTGAAGAAAAAGTGAGCAGAATTCAAGGAGGTTGTGGCAGCTGGACTTTGTGAAATACTAGAAAGAAGGTAGCTATACACTTTAGAACATACTATTGCTTTCTGTGGGCCAGACCAGGACTCATGTGCCCATTGGGGCTGGGGAGCAATGTGTACGAGACTGAGCTTCAATCAGTGTAGCAAAAAATTTGTTTATACACAAGGAGAATGGGTAAACCAGAAAACACAGGATGGATAAAGGGAGCTGTATTTCTTACTTTCAGAAAAGGAAGTCATAAATATACAGAAGGATGCTAGAATAAGTCTATGGTATTAGATTAGAAATGATGATGAATGCTTTTAGTATATAAAGACAGACAGATATAATCCTATGTGCATATACATACATATATCCATACTTACATGCGTGTATGTATGATATTTATATATATATAAATAAATACACAAAAATTTTCCTAGCTCTGTCCTCTGAGAGGGCCTAGAAGCAAGGATGCCTTAATAGCAATGAGTACAATTAGCACCCAGTTCTTGGTTCTAAATACCATTTTCCACTAAAAGGAACTTTTTTTTTTTTTTGAGACAGAGCCTCAAGCTGTCCCCCTGGGCTCAGTGCTGTGGCATCACAGCTCACAGCAACCTCCAACTCCTGGGCTCAAGCAAGTTTCCTGCCTCTGCCTCCCAAGTAGGTGGGACTACAGGCACCCACCACAACACCTGGCTATTTTTTGGTTGCAGCCATCATTGTTGTTTGGCAGGCCCGGGCTGGATTCGAACCCACCACCTTAAATGTATGTGGCTGGCGCCTTAGCCAGTTGAGCCACAGGTGCCGAGCCGACTAAAAGGAACTTTACAGTGGAGAAATCACATGGATACAGAGCAACATCACCAGCAATAGGACAAACTAACATCACGTGCCTCCTGCTACGATGCACTGAGAACACAGCATCGCTTTGTGGTACTCCTGCCAAAGATATGTAAGTTATAAAGAAATATCAGGCATCAAATCTCAAAACAACTGGCTCGGTGCCTGTGGCTCAAGTGGGTAAGACACCAGTCAATACACATAAGGTGGCAGGTTCGAATCTAGCCCCGGCCCGCCAAAACAACAATGATGGCTGCAACCAAAAAATAGCCGGGCATTGTGGTGGGCGCCTGCAGTCCCAGCTACTTGGGAGGCAGAGGCAAGAGACTCGCTTGAGCCCAGGAGTTGGAGGTTGCTATGAGCTGTGATGCCACGTCACTCTACCCAGGGGGACAGCTTGTCTGTCTAAAAAAAAAAAAAATCTCAAAACAACTGCCTTGTACTCTTAAACATAAATGTCAAAGATATGAAAGACAAGTAAAGACTGAGGTACTAGTCCAGATAAAACATGACAATTAAATTCAACACACATGGAGCCCAGATTGGTCCCTGAACCTAGAGAGCATTACTGTAATAATCACGAGAACATTAATAGATAGTAATGTGGTCTGTAGAACAGACCACAGTACTATATCAACATTAACTTCCTCGTTGATAGTCATACTGTAATTGTGCAGAGAAGACTCCACTTGTTTTGAGGAGATACACAAAGAAGTATTAATGGACAATGGGGCACTATTTTCAAATAGTTCAGAAATATTTGCTGAATTTAGGTAATCTAAGGAAGGCTATATGGGAGCTCTGTATACTATTTCTGTAACTTCTATGAAAATTTAAAATTGCCTCAAAATAATTTTTTCAATGTTTTAAAGTATTCCTGTTACTTCAGGAAAACAATTGATAAATTATCAATTTTTCAATCTGATTGCTCAGTCAATTCTAAATTCACTTCTCAGCCCCAATGTTCTAATTTATCCATAAGGAGTCATTACAACTATTTTAAAACTCATTCTTCCTAGCTACAAAAACCAGGAACAGGGGCGGCGCCTATAGCTCAAATGAGTAGGGGGGAGGCCCCAAAATTCAGTCCTGGCCAAAAAAACCCCCATAAAACAAAAAACAAAAAAACAAAATCCAGGAACAACAGGAGGCCTCAAGGAAAAGAATCCAATACCAACAGACATCTAATTCCTTATCAGTCATATTAATCATTCTGCATAGAGTACCTAAACCGCGTAAGATCTTTCTTTTCTGAAATTCTTATACTTCGAACCAATTTTAAAATCCTTTTGTTTATCTTGGCTTGTTCCAGAAGAGCATCACTCTTCAGATGGAGCTTACCCTTGATAAATGCCCTCCCTTCTAATGGGCCTTTTAGCTTGTGAGCTCAGCCAGCTCACCAGCTGAACTGAGTTGAAAACAACTCTTTCCTTCCCAATGGGACTGTCAGAAATTTTTCTTTTGTGTAAATATCTTGTGGATGTTATTGTTTGTTCTATAAAGTCTCTCATTCTTAAAGTCATCATCACTTTTATAGTTGCAGGCCATAGATCATATTTAACTTTTTTTCTGGTCTTTTCCAAATCTACTTTCTTGAAGTCAACAGAATATGTCTGGTGAGTCTCAGCATTTTCTTTACTTCCTTTTCCACTAGTTATCCTTTATTATTCATAATTCAGAGCAGAAATTCTGCTTCTAGAAATGTCAGGCATTTGAAATCCCCAGCACTGTTATATTTCTGCAGAGTCTATAAACGGAATTAGGAAAGTATACCTTCCAAACTGCTCTGCAAGTCTGTTATATACTCCTATAATATTGGATTCTTTTAAGTTTGATTCATACTCAAATCACTCTACTATCACAGACCATCATCAGAGTTGTACACTTCTATAAATACCACCGTCTTTCTTTTCCCTGGACCCCCCTAACATAGCCATTTCCTTTTTTTTGAGACACAGTCTCACTTTGTTGCCCTCAGTAGAGTGCCACTGCATCAGAGCTCAGAGCAACCTCAAACTCTTGGGCTCATGTGATTTTCTTGCTTCTCTCCCGAGTCGCTGGGACTACATGTGTGCACCATAATGCCCAGCTATTTTTAGAGATGGGTCTGGCTCTTGCTCAGGCTGGTCTCGAACCTGTGAGCTCAAGCAATCCACCCGCCTTGGACTCCCAGAGTGCTGGGATTACAGGCGTGAGCCACTGTATCTGTCCAGAGCCATTTCTTTTTTTAAAAAAATACATAATTCTATTGCTATATTCCAAACAGAAAAGCAACCAAAGCTTTATGGGTCACATTTACAGTTACAATCTGAGTTCTTTAAGAACCCTTCTGCCTTTAAATAATTTAAGGAAAATGAATGTATCAAGCTCAAATACAGACAATAAATGAGAGGTAAGAGACCCAAAATCACGTTATATAGAATTACTAAAAAGAACTTCCCTTTCCTTGTTTGCTTATTTCACCTTTTTGAACCAGAAACTATCTCAGAGGAAAAGATAAAAGGACTTATCATTAGTAATGGATACCAATTATGAAAAATTATAACAGGTTTCTTCTGTCTGAAAAAATCAGTTAAAATTATGCAGATCTCCTCCTCCAACATACCCTGAAATAATCCACCTATAGATAAAATTGTTTTTGAAATGCAGGTATAGGCTGGGTGCGGGGGCTCATGCCTACAATCCTAGCACTTTTGGAAGGCCAAGGCAGGAGGGTCACTTGAGGCCAGGAGTTTGAAGACCAGCCTAGGCAATAGTGGGATCCCTTTTTTTTTTTTTTTTTTGGTTGTAGTTGTCATTGTTTGAAAACCAAAGGCAGTTCAACTTATTGATAACTAACTCAATAAGTTAGTAAAGATAGCCAGAATAATTTTCAGAAGTTTCCTGTAATAATTTTACTCTCCTGCTTTGTTAAAATGCACAGGTGCTGTGCAAACATTCCTGAACTATAAATTGTCTGAACAATTTTTTTCCATAAAAAATTTTTTAAAAGGGCTCTGCGCCCGTAGCACAGTGGTTATAGAGCCAGCCACATACACCAAAGTTGCTGGTTTCGAACCGGGCCTGGGTCAGCTAACCAACAGTGACAACTGCAACAAAAAAATAGCTAGGCGTTGTGGTGGGCACCTATAGTCCCAGCTACTTGGGAGGCTGAGGCAAAAGAATTGCTTACGCCCAAGAGTTTGAGGTTGCTGTGAGCTGTGATGCTATGGCACTCTACCCAGGGAAACAGCTTAAGACTCTGTCTCAAAAAAAAAAAAAAAAGAAAATTTTTTCTTAAAAGAAGAACTGTCATTATGTTAACTCAGTTTTAGAGGGCAATCAATTAATTTAAGTAAATACAATGAACATTAACAGCAGTATGGTTTATCATATAAAAAGACTTTTCCATATACCATTTCTCACCCCAAAATAAATTAAAATAGTTCTTACCTAATTCATAGAGATGCCCATCTACATGAACTAATGCAATAAAGTGAAGATCTACTTTTTCATCTATACTTGGTGCCTGGAATAGGAGGGAAAAATACATATTATATGCATTAGTAGTAAAACAAATCAATCAAGTAAATATATACCAACAACATCAAATGACATAAGAGAACATTTATCTAATCTAAGGCTTTATCTTTGATATGGTGGACAAAGAGTGACCATGTCTATGTTTGTGACAATGTGCACATCCACCAACAAGGAAACCACTGACTAAAAGCACATCTTTTTTTTTTGGAGACAGAGCCTCAAGCTGTCGCCCAGGGTAAAGTGCTGTGGCATCACAGCTCACAGCAACCTCCAACTCCTGGGTTCAAGCAATTCTCCTGCCTCTGTCTCCCAAGTAGCTGGGACTACAGGTACCTGCCACAATATCCGGTTATTTTTTGGTTGTAGCTGTCATTGTTGTTTGGTGGGCCCAGGCTGGATATGAACCCGCCAGTTCAGGTGTATGTGGCTGGTGCCTTAGCCACTTGAACCACTGGCGCCAAGCCAGCACATCTTTCTTAATTTCAAGTTATCTAAAGACCAAAAGTCTTGCTCACCTTGGAAGCCCAAGTGTTTAGCACAATGCCCGGCACAATATATATACACTGTATATATGTGTGTATGTGTGTGTATGTGTCTTATTCCATTCAATGAGTATGCATTGTGTGTGTGTGTGTGTGTGTGTGTATATAGATATATAGATATACCACTAGTCCCATCTAGTGGTAGCCCCTCCACAACATTTTGAGTCCATCTATTCCATTGTTTGATAATTCTGTTAGTTATACCCCATACTAAGGCAGATATAGTAACAAATCTTATATTTTCCTCCTCTTGTAAAGTCTAATCCCTCTTGAACATATTTCTTCAAATACTTAAAGATAGTGATAATGAGTTCTCTTATTTTCCTGCTCAGCAAATCAAAAAGTATAAGTGATAACTCAATCCAATTTTGTCAATGACCAGGAGAATCCAATTTTTCAAGGCTAACCCTAGACAATTCTATCTTGCAAATTCAGTTCTGTAACAAAAATGCTATAAAGAATTTTTTATTCAACTAGGAAAGGGTGTTGTTTACTCATTTTAAGACAATTTTAAAATAGGATAAGTATTTTAAATCTTTTCAGTTAGTAATTATTTTAACACCACCCCTTCTTAAGAATTTTGCATTTTATGGCTTCTATTTTTTCTCATTTTGCTAGTAAATACAACCCTGTAGACATACAACTGGAGTCACAGAACTGAACATGTAAGCCTTGAGTTTTTTAAAATTCATTTTGAAGTTTAAATGAGATATATGCGAATGCTTTGTAAACTGTTAAGTGCTATATAAATCTTATGAAGTATTACAATAATAATACTACATTATCACAAATGCAACCAATTACCAAATCTAGTGACCTGAAATTGTGCATCATCACAGCTTTTACCTAAAAGTGCATACTAAAAATACAAACTCTGAAGAGCTTATGAAAAGCTTTCAAACTACTTTAAAAGATAAGTAAAGCTCAAAAATTTTCAGCCTTCCACAAAACCTCAGTGCCTGGTATGAGCTTTATTCAACTTTCATTAGTCTGAGAATCTAAAATCTGTAATTATCCAATTGCTTAAAGATTATTCCACTAAAAGAATACATAAAAAGCAAATTCCAGCAAGTCTTTTGTTTCAAGAAAAAACAACAAATAACTATAAAAAAAGCAGAAAACAGAGGCTATAAATTGAATATTTTTGCCTACACTTATATATACGCATTCTTTTTAATTTCCTAATTTAGAATACTTCTTAGTTATCTGAAAGAATTAAAAATATAACAAATCGATTAGTGAGAAATTAATACTAAATATAAATTTCACACTATAAAAATACAGATTAAATTTAATGTGTAACTATATGACACTTAATATATACCCAGACACTGTTCTAAATGCTTTACATGCATTAAACAATTAAATATCATACAGGTTCAGCATCCCAAATCTAAAAATCTAAATCTGAAATGCTCACAAATCTAAAACGTTTTGAGCACTAACATAATGTTTAAAGGAAAAGTCACTGAAGCATTTCAGATTTCAGAGTTTGGGGTTTGGGATACCAGTAAGTATAATGCAAATATTCCTAAATCTATAAAAATCCAAAATCCAAAACACTTCTGGTCTCAAGCATTTCAGATAAGGGATAGCCAAAGGGTTTATAAAGCTAGTAGAGTAGATAGTATGATTATATCCACCTTATCCTCAAGAAAGCTGAGGCACAGAGCTCTTAAGTACTATGCTTAAAGGAAATTCATTAATTCACAGCCAGTTAGTGAGGGAATCTGGATTCCGACCTAAGCCATCCAGTACTAGAATCCATGTTCTGCACCACTACGCTATGAAATACTTAAACCTATGAGGCAATAGAATTAACATGAAACAGAGATCAACATTTTATAAAAACATAGAAAACCTGAAATGCCAAATTTTATGACATGCTCATATATATTTAGAATATTTTTTAATATAAGTAAAATTATTCATATTTAGAATTGAATCAATTGTGCCCAAGTCAGAATTTATAAGCTTAAGGATTTTACTCTGGTCATCTAATTCACCTTGCATCTCTCATTGTGCCAAACTGTGTGACACAGTAGGGAAGCAATACATATCAAATGAATGAATGAAGAAAAATGACAAATGAATGTTGTGATCCAATAAAAACAACAAAATAGAGAGAGAAAGACTCCTTTGTTAATATTCAGCACAAATAAAAGGCTACTTGTGACCACACTGATAATCTGTAGAACCAAATGTTTAAGGAAAGACTCTACTTCATAGTTTGATTATGGCTCTAGAAGGAGAAATATGGGGAAGGAAAACGGACTTCAATTGTTTTTAGACATTAATTGTATATGCAATCACACTCCCCTGGCTTCAAAAGTCATGATCATTTATATAAAGAAAAGTTTCTTATCCATTTATTGTACACACCAAACCTCTTAAATACTGTACCTTTAGGTAAGTTCTGCCAAACATCACCTTTAATAGTTCAAAACATTAGAAAGATAAGAGCTATAGTTGCTTAAATCTACAATTTCAGTTATGAGAATTATTAGAATTCTACCAACCTCAACATTTAAGATAATTAGCAAGATTATAAGAATATACTTTAATAGTTTGTAGATAATATTACCCTACAAAAGAGAAATCATAACATTTGTGGGAGTCCTACATCAATACACAAGGAGGAAATCTTCACCACCTACTTGGAAAAGATCTTTAGAAACTGAATAGGCAGGGAAGATCAGATCAAGATAAAACCAAGTACCTGAGCCACCTCAGGGAATGAAATAGCTTAGATGAAACACCCTACACCATGAAGGATTTAGATTGAGGCTAAAGTAAAGTGATCCCAGAGCATAGCCAACAGACTAAAGTCATGCTCAGAAACATAAAAAAAAAAAAGAAAGAAAGAAAAAGAAAGTAATAGATGGCAAAGAACTCAGAAGGTACACAATATTTGTTGACCTGAGTCAACTAAATGAAATCAGAAAGCTGAAGGGTAAGAGAAAACAAATTCACTTTAACAACAGGAACTTAAACATTATCGTGAATGTTGATCGGTACTCATCAAAGGCAGGTGCCCTCATGTTGGCAGGAGATGGAGTGGAAAGATGGATGTTCACCAAGGCGCTGGTGAAAGTCAAGCTAGACTGCAAAACATAGAGGTATGTTGCAATCTTACTGGGGGAGAAAAAGCTAATGGTTGAGTGAACCAAGAGAAAGCACTCTGAAGACTGAAGATGGTTAGGGGAAAAAAAAAAAAAAGGACTGCCCTCATCACTGGAAGAAGAGACTGAAGATTGACTACACTTACAACAGAATGGAGACCCAAAGATGGTAGGCGTAAGAAGGGTCGCCAGCGACGAAGACGGAGAGATGGACTGGTAGCTTTTGCAGGGCCTACATGGTTACGTTTGACCCAGGGCAGGGATGCATGGTGACACAATGATGAGGCCTTCGTTCTGCAGTGGCTAGAATGAGGCTGTGATGAGGATGGCGAGGAGGACTACATAATTAAAAAAGAGAATATTTTACTTAGACCACGTTACTGACTGATCATTTATTCTTAAAAGCAACGTATGGTCATACTTGTATTCATATGGTCTAGTTACACTTTTAATAACCATAATCTAGCATAGGATCATGTAGGAATATTGGTTAAAAGTAGGTAAAATGGAAATATATAACCAAGTATCAGGTTATATGCCATAGATTCCCTATGTGCACATCTAAAATATTTACATATCCTCATTTGCATAGCACAGACTCATAGAGCTGAATGTTTACTTAAAGAGGAATAGTTATATCAAATTGTTTTTAAAAAGTAACATGCACACAAAAACCATGGAATATGTACAAAATATACAAAGAAGAATGAGCAGAAGAAAAACACAGGGTGATAAGCCTTGGTAAAAAAGAATTCCTTACTTTAGGGAAAAGCTTCAAGAAGGAAAAAAACACTTAAAAATACACAGGCAGGAGTGAAATTAACTCCCCTGAAACTAATGACCTAAATAAACAATCTTTGTAATTAGGCTCAGAAGTTACATAAAAACTATCATGGCCTATTAGTCATCTTTGAGTAAATAATAACATTAAAGTATGTATCACTTACTTTATGCCAGGTACTATTTTCAGCACTTTACATACATCAATTCATTTAATCTCACAGTAACCCATAAGACAGACACAACTACTACTGTTTACAAATGAGGAGTCAGAGCACAAATGGATTGGTTTAAGTAACAACCGAGATCACGCTGCTAGCAAGTGGCAAACTGGGCCTCAAACTCAAGTAATGATCTTACTCACTGTGGTATACAGCCTAAGTAGCCAAGACAAAGGTGTTAATGCTAACTTACTAGGTCAGACCCTAACAAGCAGAGGAATAACTCTCATAAGGTTAGATATTCCAGATCACCTTTTTGAACACTACTGTGCCAAAAATGCCGAACCTGGCCCAGAGTGTTCCACAAAATACACAGGGGTAAAGTAACTAACTTAGTGGTAATCCAAATGACTTTATAATTGTGATCCCAGGAGCAGTGGCTCACACCTATAATCCTAGCACTCTGACAGGCTGAGGCAGGTGGATTGCTTGAGCTCACAAGTTCAAAACCAACCTAAGCCACAGCCAGACTCCATCTCTAAAAATAGCCAGGTGTTGTGGCAAGCACCTGCAGTCCCAGGTACTCAGGAGACTGAGGCAAGAGAATTGCTTGATCCCAAGAGTTTGAGGTTGCTGTGAGCTATGAAGCCATGGCACTATACTGAGGGTGACAAAATGAGACTCTTGCCTCAAAAAAAAAGAAAAGAAAGAAATCAAGTGTTTGATAGGTTAGCATAAGTGCTTAAATCTACATTATTCTAAAATGCTAAAATAAAGTATGCAGACTTAGGTTTACACTCAAAGCATTTTCTCATTTAAACTGAACATCAAAGAAAAATATCTCTATAACGATGTAATTTTCTGAACATGTAGGGATCATTAGTTGGGAGATACTTAAGATAATTACTATTTTACAGACTACAACTAATATAATTACCAAGAAACTACAGTTGGCTTATGGGTAAGATTTCATGTTTAAGAGAAGGAAAAAAACACTATAGTAAAACTGACTTAGATGTAAGGGCAATAAAGAGCAAAGTGTTCAGCATAACTCTGAATGGTCACTTGATTGATTTATTTACATTAAATTATTAGCTGTGCACAGCCTTGCTTTTAGGACAAAAAGAAAATTTAATTTACAAAAATTGTATAATGTATTTTTTAAAGTTATGTGTACCTACCACTTGCATACTTTTAAAGGGTATATGTGATGTTTTGATATAGGCATACAATGTGAATTAATCAAATCAGGGTGTTTGGGGTATCTACAGCCTCAGGCATTTATCATTTGTGTTAGGAAAATCTCAATTCCACTCTTTCAATTATTTGAAAGTATACCCTAACTTAGTCTTGATTATAGCCACTTTGTTGTGCCATCACATATTGCTTATTCTGGGAGGCTCCTGTGGCTCAGTGAGTAGGGTGCTGGCCCCATATACCGAGGGTGGCAGGTTCAAACCCAGCCCCGGCCAAACTGCAACAACAAAAAAATAGCCGGGTGTTGTGGCGGGCGCCTGTAGTCCCAGCTACTTGGGAGGCTGAGGCAGAAGAATTGCCTAAGCCCAGGAGTTGGAGATTGCTGAAGCGACTCTGCTGCACCCTACAGAGGGCGAAAAAGTGAGACTTTGTCTCTACAAAAAAAAAAAAATTGCTTATTCTTCTTTTGTACCAAGTAACCATCTCCCCTTAATCCCCACAATTACTACTTTTCCAAGCCTTATTCTACTTTCTGTCTGGCTCCATGAGATCAATCGATTTTAATATTTAGCTCCCATGTAAGACTGAGAATATATGAGATCTGTCTTTCTATGCTTGGGTTATTTCACTTAACTTATTTCCTCCAGTTCCACACATGTTGTTGTAAAAGACAATATTTCATTTTCTTGTGGCTATTTAATATTCTATTGTGTGTATGTTCCACAATTTATCCATTCATCCATTGATGAACACTTATGTTGATTCTAAATCTTGGCTAGTGTGAATAGTACTGCAATAAATATGGGAGTGCAGATATTATTTGGATGCATTCATCTCCTTTCCTTTGGATATGTACCAAACAGTGGAATTGTTGGGTCATTTGGTAGTTTGCTTTTCAGATTTTTGAAGAACCTCCATACTGTTCTCCAGAGTTACTGCACTAATTTACATTCTCACCCAACAGTGTACAAGGGTTCTGCTTTCTCCACATCTTTGCCAACATTTGTTATTGCCGGTATCATTTTGATGAAAGCTATTTTAACTGGGGTGAGATGATATCTCCTTGTAGTTTTGATTTGCATTTCTCTGATGACTAATGATGTTGAGAATTTTTTCGTATCCCTGTTGGCCATTTGTATGTTTTCTTTTGAGAAATGTCTATTCTGATCCTTTGCCCATTTTTGATTGGATTATTTGATCTGTTTCCATTGAATTATTATTCTCCTCACATATTCTACTTGTTAATTAATCCCCAGTCAGATGGGTAGTTTGTAAATATTTTCTCCATTCTGTGGGTTGTCTCTCCTTTGTTGTTTGCTTCCTTCATTATGCAGAAGCATTTTAGTTTGATGTGATCACTCTGTTCAATTTCACTTGGTTGTCTGGATTGTTGGGGTATTATCCACTGCTATTACCAATGTCCTGAAGCATTTCACCAATGTTTTCTCTTAGGAGTTTTATAGCCACAGGTCTCAGATTGAAGTCTTTCATCCATTTTGATTTATGTTTGTACATCATTCTTCTGCACATAAATATCCAGTTTTCTCAGCACCATTTATTGAAGAGACTATCTTTTCCCCATGGTATGTTCTTGCTATCTCTGTCAAGGATAAACTTATTACAGATGTACAGACTTATTTCTAGACTCTAGTCTGTTGCATTGGTCTATGTATCTGTCTTTATGCCAGCACTATGCTGCTTTGGTCACCACAGCTATACAGTAAAATTTGGAGTCAGATAATGTGATTCCTCCAGTTTTATTTTTTTTGCTCAGGATGGCTTTAGCTACTCTGGGTCTTTTGAGGTTCCATATAAATTTTAGGTTTTTTGGTTTTTTTTTTTTTACTTCATTTACCTTTAGCTATTTCATAAATGCAACAAAAAGAAACTGTAATTTGTAATGAAACTTAGAAAAATTTATTTTCCCATAAAAAAATACGGAGTATTTCATGAATTTGCATGTCATCCCAAGGGCCATACTAATCTTCTCTGTATCATTCCATTTTTAGTACATATGCAGCTGAAGCAGGTACTAGGATTTTTTTTAATTTCTGTGAAGACTGTCATTGTTATTTTGATGGGAAGTACATCAAATATTAATTCTTCCAATCCATGAGCACAGAAAATCTTTCCATTTTTTTATGCCCTCTTCAAGTTCTTTCATCAATGTTTTAATCGTTTTTATAGTGATCTTTTCACTTTTTGATCAAATTTATTCATATTTTATTTATAGCTACTGTAAATGGGATTACTTTCATAATAAATAATAAATGGTTTATTTTTCAGATTGTTTACTACTGGCATATAGAAAACAACGTATGCTACCAAAGTAGAAATGGGGATAAAATACAATTTTTATTTTTGAAAGAATCTTAGCTTCTTATTAATGACTATTAGAAATCATGATTCCTTTTAGCAACCTGTTGATAAAATATATGCTTGTTTATATAGATTTAATAATTATTTCCTGAATGTGACATGTCCTTTAAGACTTCAGAAACACCACTAAGCCCAAAAAATGACCCATGAAAGGCAAAAAACTAGGAAATTCCCTAGGACTGTCAAATGCTATGAAAAAAAAGATTATAAAGGTATGTGCCTGTACGTGTAACATGGGTGTGCACATGCATGAAAACGTGCAAACATATAAAACTTTTAAGCGTTTAAAATCAAAATTATAAATTCATTCTAAATGGATTTTGTAGATTTTTGAGTAAAGTTCAGTATAATACACTGCATTATGGTAAGTCTGAAGTTCAAATTTAAAATAAGAAAGTAAAACCAAATTCATGCAAAAGATGCAAACTTTCCTACACAGTATCCATGTGCAGTTGGCAAAGAAGTCAAAGTCAAATATGGGCTAGATCTCAAAATACACAAAATACTACTACATCGTCCATGGAAAATCTGGATAATGGCAAGTTTCTACATTTTGCTCACCTAATAAATCAAGATGCCCACAGATTTCAAGATATTCTTAAGAGACTTTTTTTTCCTACTGGTTTAACAATTAGGTTTTTCACTTCATAGAATTTTCTATGCTAGAAATTTATTAATATAATGATTAACATTTTCTTGCCTTAAGAGCACAAGACCACTCACTCGCTCTATGACCTTGAACATGATAGTGACTTCTTAGTTTTCTCATCTAACAAGATCTACAATGAACTGTATCTATACATGTTACATTAAATTCAAGCTTACCTCAGCTAAGCTCTTCAAACTAGCTCCGAAATTCTTTTCTTTACAATTTGAGAGTAGATACAGATAAAGTTTCCATTCATTGCAATTAAAAAAAAAACTTAAATCCTAACATCCTAAAGTTGTGACTTAAAACAAACTAACAGGAAACCTCACCATCCCCAAATCCAACCTGTTTTTATTGCTAAAGGTATTTTTAGACAGAAGAGTTACACCTAGTCAGATATGGAAGGGCAAATTGATGAGTTTGGTCAAAAATCTGTCTTCTAAAATGAGTAATAGTTTAATATCTCTATTTCCAAAGCTCTGAGAATAGAAAGAAGAAAGAAAGGTGAGAAAGGAAAAGGGAGGGAAAGGGAAGGGGGACAGAGAAAGAAGGGAAAGAAAAGAAGAACATAGGGAGAGACAGGAAGGGGAAGGTTAAGGCCTATTTCAGGACATGATATGCAGAAGAGAAAAAATATGTAATAAGCTAGGGAGTCCCAGAGGATTCTTCAGTTTTAAGAATGGAATAAAATAAAGTGGTCCCCCAAAAGGTTTATCTTTGGTCATGTTGGAATAAAGAAAATGAGATATGGAAGATAAAGGGAAAAAAAGAAAAGGAAAAAATTACAGTTTTAGATTTCTTGACAAGATTGGACTATACAGCTTAAACTGCAATGATACTTTTCACCAGAGTTCCTTGTCCTGATTGTTTCCATCTTACTCTTCCAAGATAGTTGGGAACTTAAATTTTATATTATACAAAAACTAATAGCTTCAGTTTCCATTAAAGTGAAGAAAAGAAGAAAAAAAATTTCAAAAGAAGAGAAATAAATAGGCAAGCACCTAAATTTATGTGTATATAAATCATTTTTGGCTTACTGAAATGATTTCCATTAGTTCCTTTTAATCCCAGCATAATATAACCAAAAACCGTACATCAGAGTAAAATGAAGCCATGGAACTATACTTATGCATCTAACAAAGATGAAACTTTAAAACTATTTACCTCCTTGACTATCTATCTGTACAGGCTCAGCCAATAAAGCCAATAAGATTCTAAGAAGATTTTCTTAAATTTCAAATATAGACACACACGCACAATGTACATATTCATGATCACATATTTGAAATCAGAAGTAATCCACTGCTTACCCAGTCATCACATAAACCTTCTTTTATAGGTCAACAACTGCAACCAAAATAGATAACAGATTTCACTGTAAATCAATAATTATATTTCACAATTTATGCTCACTTCATCTCACTTCACCAACTTTTACTAAAGAAAGAGCTTTGAAGTGTAAGTAGCAATCAAACATATTATTAATATTTCCCTCTATAAATGAGCAAAAATTTAGGAACAGAACTCAATCCTGGCAAAGGCTACTTTTGAAGTTGTCACCACTGAAGAAAAAGATGTTTGAAGGCACAAACCATATATTACTTATCTTTATACGTAAAATTCCTAGCACAATGTCTAATATATAGTAGGTGTTGAAATGGGTTATTTGATTCATCAAATGAAATGTGATGGATCAAATTGTTCCATTATGGAACAAGAACAATAAAAATGTTCTTCCCTTTGACTCAATAATTCCATTTACAAGAAACCATCTTAGAGAAAAAAACCTGAATAAATACTTGGATAAACAAGGATATTCAATGAAGTTATATTTTTAACTTGAAAAATGGAAAATAATCTCAACATTAAAAGTTAAGGAAATGGAAAGTAAAATTATGGTTCACAAATATGACAGTATACAGTCACAATGAATTCTCTGTGAAAAGATTTTGATGAAACAAGAAAACACTCAAGAGAATATGTTAAGGAAAATATCCCACAAAATTGCTTAATCCCAATGGGTTTTCAAGTGCACTAAAAAAAGTACTAAATATACATAAATGCTAAAAGTGTTTTTTGCTACTTTTCCATACTGGCATATATGTTTGTTTAAAAATGTAAATAAAAACAATAATACTTTGTTATTTCTGTTATTTTTCATGATTACTATTAATTAAAATAGAGGGTTCTGGGCAGTAAAATAAACTCATTCTTTTTGTAAAAATTAAACAATACATCATCATGAGATCTCTGCTCATATCTGGGATGGCTCCTAGATTAATATGGATAAATCATAAACTTTGAAGATTACTTATTAGCTAAGTATCAAAGAAATAAAAGCAGCTTTGAAGGCAAATACCCTTTGGATTTTTCTTTCATCCTTTCACATTTGACTTACAGACTCTTTTCCATTATTGCATCACCGATATTTGTTCACAATATAAAAAAACACCTTATTAGAATCTTCTTCTCTAAACAGAAAAGCCTTAAAAGAAGAAGCTCTTTTAATCTGCTAGATGCTTTAGTGGAATCCCAGATCATATTAACTTAGAACTTCCTACCAACCTATTCTACAGTAATTCTGAAAGAATTTAGTTGGAATGGATATAGTCATCTCTTGGTATCTGTTGCAGATAAGTTTCAGGACCCTATTCAGATACCAAAACCCATACACACTCAAGTTCTTTGTATAAAACAATACAGTATTTACAAATAACTTAAGCATATACATCCTCCCACACATACATCCTGCTATATATTTTAAATTATATCTAGATTACTTATAATACCTAATACAATGCAGATGTTATTTAAATGATTGTTATACTATATTGTTTACGAAATAATGACAAGGAAAAACCATCTTTTTTTTCCTCAAGTAATTTTGACCCACAGTTGATTAGATCTATGAAGGTAGAATCTATGGATATATAGGGCTGACTGTACATACTCAACACAAACTAGATTAACTTCAAAATCAGCCATTATTTTCCCACCGAAACATTCAGCTACATTTAGTGTAGGGCCATACATTATCATAACATACATGTGATCAACAACTAGTTGATGGAAAGCTTACCTCTCTTATTTTATTATTAATTTTTCTAACATAGCAATTCTAAATCAAATCATGAAACCACCCAGGAGCAGCAGAAAAGCTATCACTTTACTATTTTTCAATCTGTTTCCTAGCCTAAGCTAAGATATAAATCATCGCTTCAGACTAATACAAAGCCCTGGTCTTAACAGAACTGCTACAAAATCAGCATGCCAAACTTTTATTGCAAATGAGTGTTTGGAGAGAGAGGGCGAAGACAGAGGAACCAGAACTGGACTCTGCAGCCAAACTGCCTGAGCTCAAATCCTGGCTCTACCACTTAGCAGGTATGTGGCCTCAGGGCAAGGGGTTATACCTGTCTGTGCCTCCACCTGTTAAAAGAGACAACAGTAGTAACTCAGAGTTGCTATAGGCATTAAATGACTTGTATTACACAATACCAAATTTCTGTAGCATTATTAAAGAGATGCAAATCCAACAGCACTATTTTATTCTAACTAGAATAGACTACAAAATGTGGTTGGGGCAAGTGGAAAAAATCAAAAGAAAAAAAGAACTCTTTCTACTCCACCACTAGCAATTTAGCTTCCTCATCATTTCCTCATATCCATTGTTGCTCTTTCATCTTTGTCATCTGAAGTGAAAAATGAAAGCATAAGTTAATAAACCTAAGTAACGCGCGGTTAGTGTCCAAATTTCTGGATTAGTCAACGTCTACCAGGAAATCATAGACGGCTTGGTGAGGGAAAACATAAGTAAACAATTACAACAGCATGCTACAGCCAATCTTCTGAAAAGGCTATTGTCTTTCGGTGGCTCAACCTCCTGATTTCTCATTCAGTCAACAAATCCCAGCATGTAATAAGGTGCCTGCCTCCTCCATTCTCATGAAAATGCTCTGACAGAGAGTCCCACTGATGTCAGCAATGAACGACACTGCTACGGCACTATTACTGCTGGCTCCCCTTCCTCCACCCACTCCTTTAACACTCACACACCCCAAGTTTGTTGTTGTTCCACCACTTTTTTCCCCTCTATTGAATTCTCAAGGTTCTAACTACTACCCCAATACAAAGACTCCAAACACCTCACCTGAGCTTTAGATTCCTGTATAGATGACAAAAAAAACTCAACTTAAACTCAATGTGCTAAAAATTAAGCACACCACCTTTGGTGGCTCTCCGTGTATAAAATCCAAGCCCTCCCCTTGATGTGCCTTCATCCTATTTCTTCAGCTTTTCCTTTTGCCATTCATTCAGATTCATTCTTCTGAATGCCTAATAAAATGCAATTGCCACCTAATACTTGTTGAAAACCATGAAATTCCAGGCATTATTTAAAGCAATTTATATGATGATCTCATTCATCTTCACAACAATCCCATAAGGTAGATACTATTATCTCCATTTTACACGGAAGAAAAGTATCTTCCCTAATCTCATAAGCAGTGGAGTCACCATGCAAACCTACATCCTGTCATCTTACTTTTACACTAGGTAGTAACTTATAAATGCTAGTATACGTCCAGCATTGTCCTGAGGATTCAAAGTAAACAGAACAATGACTATACCCACATTGGGCTTCTATTCTAGTAATGGAGCAGAATAACCAAATGAACAAAAGGAAGAAAAAACATTATTATAAATTATCTAGAAGTAACAGGGAGAAAATAAACAGGATTTTACAATAGAAAATAAGGCAGGAGTATCTACTTGACAATGAAAAAAGAAGGCTTCTCTGAAAAATGACTTTTAAAGTGAGACCTGAAAGATAAGAAGGTGCCAAAAAAGGAAGGGCACACCAGTAGGGAGGAGGGTCATCATAAAGCACAGAAGTGGTGTTATAAAGTATATCACCCCCAAATTCATATGTCTTAACCTACAATGTAACTGTGAGGTGGTATAGACAGGGCCCTAATCTGCTAGAAATGTCCTTATAAGAGAAAGAAGAACTACAGATTGATGGAATTCTCTCTTCACGTACATACACACAGAGAAACGGCCATGTGAGGACACAGTGAGAGGCAATTGTCCACAAGCCAGGAAGAGACCTGTCACTAGAAACTGACCTTGGTGGCACCTTCATCTTGAACTTCTAGTTTCCAGAAGAAGCATGATTTTATGAATTACTAAGGAGAGAACAACACCAAGTAAATGATGACACCAATTGTAAGATGCATTCTAATTTCAGAATTTCTAAAAATGTGAAAAACTATACATCTTAAATAAATGAAAAATATCTTTAAAAACAGCTAAAATGCAAAGAGAAAGGATAAAATAAATCTGGGCAGAATAACATGGACTGCTTCGTGCTGAAGGTCATATTTAAGCTGAGTCTTAAAGGACAAGTAGAAGAAAGAAGTGCAGAGATTGAAGGTAAAAGTATTTTCAGAAAGAAGGTGCTGCAAGAATTAAAGAAGAACAAAAATAAAATAAGGAATGTTTTCTAGAGAAAACATTTAAAAAGAAACACTTAAAAAGTTAGAAAGACAAGGATTAGGGAAACCTTGAATGCCTTTAAGCCAAAGATTCTGAAATTGACTGCATAGGCTTGAGGAATTTTCTGGGGTAGAATATACACCAAAAATATGGCTTTCTCCAACAGTGATTCTAACTGTGAGAGATGAGAAAGGTGCAGGAAAGGTTAATTCTTATAGAAGTATAGGAAGGTGGACAATTAAGTTCTCAAACTAGTCCTAGAAGTACTATACATCTCATTGCTGAGTATCACTATAGTCCACTTTAAACCAAGTACTCCCCTTGGGAAGCTAAGCTTCAATGCCAGCATCTAGTCCACCCTTTATAGCAATTTTGGAATTCTTTTTCTGGAATGGCCATCAGAGCTGTTGTTGTACAAGGTCTACAATGAAGTTCAGGAACTCATCCTTTTGATAGAAAAAGTGCTACGTACCTCAGTGCTGAATATCATTGAGTCACCTCTGAAGTACTCTATTTGGAAGCTAGCACTGAAGCCAGCATCTAGTACTTTTTCTAGGATAAGTTCATGAACACAATTGTCCAAACTTGTACAGTAGTTTGAAAAAGGCCTCTACAAAATCCTAACTTCTACCTCCATTTCACCTTAAGAATCACTGCCATATGTAGGAAACCCTAGAAAAATCGGAGTAGCCAACTGATTCAAGTACATTTCAGGAAAGGTAATCCAGCAGAATTGTGTAAAAATGAATGAGAATTAGAATAAAGACGAAGAATCTGAGTAAGAATCTGATGTCCCAAATAAGAAGTTAAACAAATTTTTATCAGATTAGTTATAGTGGGGAAAATGTGTAGTAGAACTATTATAAGAAACAGAAAAAATAAAGGTAAGAAGAAGTTTAAGACACAGCTAAAAAGCTCAAGCAAAGACTAGTGCCTGCTAAAATTCTTGTATGATAGGTCATTCAGATAATGTCCAACAGGCATTTAAGATTGGAAAGAAAGAGCGAACTGAAGTCTGGAAAAAGAGGCGTGAACATCACCTAAAAAGAAATTTCAGTTAAAGCCATAATTTAGGATAAGTTTCCAAAAGGGAGCAAGAGAGATATTACAAAAGTGTTTTTTGAAGTGAATACGTATTAAAGCACTTAGTTGTTTTATTACAAGTAACTGTTTTCAAATCTTAGAATCTTATACTGATCCTCATCATTAATTTTAATACTATAAATGTGCAAACAAAAAAAATAAAGTGAAGATTAAGAATATGCTCAAGACCACATGCAGTGAGTGGTTCACGCCTATGATCCCAGCACTCTGTGAAGCTGAGGCCGGTGGATCACTTGAGCTCAGGAGTTTGAGACAAGCCTGTGCAAGAGTGAGACCCCATCTCTAAAAATTAGCTGGGCACTGTGCCGGGTGCCCATAGTCCCAGCTACTTGGGAAGCTGAAGCGAGGGGATCTCAAACCCAAGAGTTTGATCCAATACTCTAGAGTGATGCCACAGCACTCTATCAAGGACGACAAAGTGAGACCAGGCTCAAAAAAAAAAAAAATGCTCAAGAAAGATCATAGAAAGCAATACACAGAAAACAGAGCATTGCATTAATTTCCAATCTGGTGTAAAGACATTTAGATACACCACTTAGGTATATGTGTATGCATAAATTTAATTCAAGAACAATACTCTACACCTTTTAAAGCAGCACCTCAGAGAAGCCAATAAGGTCTAATAATAGGGAGAACTGTTTCAATTCCTAAATAGTTTCAGTATAAACATTCACACTTCGTTCATTCTAAGAATATTTACAGTTATTTTATAATATCAAGCTGATTTCTACTTAAGACTTTTTTTGAGGATAGCATGAATATTTAAAATCAGTATTTTAAAATCAGGTATTTTTCCTGTATAAAGGCAATGTCATCTTGCACAAAAAAACCTGGTTTCAGGCCAGGTGTGGTGGCTCACTCCTGTAATCCCAGCACTCTGGGAGGCCCAGGCAGGTGGACTGTATGAGCTCACGGGTTCGAGACCAGCCTGAGCAAGACCAAGACCCCATCTCTAAAAAAATAGATGGGCATTGTGGTGGGCATCTGTAGTTCCAGCTACTCAGGAGGCTGAGGCAAGAGAATTGCTTGAGTCTAAGAGTTGGAAGTTGCTGTGAGTTATGACACCACAGCACTCTACTGCTAGGGACAAAATGAGACTGTCTAAAAAAAAAAAAAAAAGAAACTTGTGGTTTCAACTCACACATGGAATAAGAAAGAAGAAAATCTGTCATTTCCTGGTATTAACACTTACATGTTCCATAATCACATCAAATGGTTTTCATTAAATGCTATTCATTTTGACTAAAATACCTTCTGATGAACTTTCTCTAAGAGTAGATGAGGGCTGGAAAAAAAAAAGAAAGGAAAGAAAAAATGGAAGGAGAGAATGAGAGAAATCAATAAATGAAAAAAGAGGCAAGACAAGGAAGGAAAGGAGAGGTAACCCAGCTGAACTGGTTAACAGGGTGAGAGGGTAAAGATCACTACATTACCCCAGAGCAGATTTACTGACCTAAGAGAACGGCGTGGTGTTTGCTAGAAGCCAGGCACGATAAAGACTCTTAAAGATCACACAGGCTTTCTAACTGTACAATAGTTCAGGTATTTTTCTCAAAATACTGAGAAGTCAAAGGAATCTGATAGGGAAAGCGCAGGCCACCTATTAGCCAGAGCAAACAGCACACAATCTGTGATCTGTCTCAATGACTAGATGAACTGAGATGACAGTCACACGCTACCAACTTGTCAAAACATGTTCTTGAGCTACTTTAGGACTGTTTTTGCTTAAGAAAATTCTCTGAAAGGAAAAAATGTTATAAAACTACATTATCTTACACTATGGTTACATTTACATATAGCAAGAAATTCTTTTAAGAAAATGTGAAATACCTCAGTCTGGCCTTCATGGGCACTGGTTTCATGAGTAACTCGAATAGCCTGTAATAAGAATATAAGGTGTTGATAGGAAAAACGACTGTATCCAACTTTTGAAATGAAAACAACAAGGCTACATTTTAAAATGTGAAGTCTTATAAAGAAAAAAACAGATTGGAGGGAATTTAGGAACAGTTTCATATTAGATAGGTGAGACCATCTGGGTAATCAAATTGCTACTGTCTAACACTTCTAATCTCTGAAGACTTTGGATATTTAATACCTAATTACGTATAATCTCTAGATATAAGTAGGAGTCATTTAACTTATTTAATTATTAGAACTAAGATTTAACGTTTTATTCAGTTGAGACCTGAATAAAGTAAGCATCTCACAGAGGGAGAGGGACAGAAAAAGTTTATCTCATCTGTCCCTCCAGGTTCCATGCTCCTTAGACATGCAGTTTCGGTCAGCAACTTAGAAATGTGGAGCAAAAAGCAGGCAGTTATCAGAAGCTAGAGAATTTAGTTTCCTGAACTAAAAAACAAAAAACAAACCAAAAAAAAAAAAAAAAGAAAGAAACAAAGAGAAACCCTCTTAGAATACCCACTATTTGCAAAGTTGCTGAGAAATGGGCACAATAGTCAATTGTGAAATTATAAGGGAAAGTACAACGTTTATGAATGGCAAACTGGCAATAAATATCCAAGCCTTAAAAACATGCAAACTGGCTGATCCAGTAATTTCTCTTCTAGGAGTTTAGATAGTAGACACTTAGATATTTGTACATAATTATGTACCATTTAGGATACTTGCAAAGATTTAGCTACAATGATGTATTGCAGTATTTTTTTTAATTGTGACAAAGAGAGAAAACTATTAAATTTCTAACAAAAATTTATTGATTAAATAAAATACTATATAATGGAAAGCTATACAGCCATTAAATAATATAAAATATATACTTACTGGTACATATACGTTTGTGATAAGTGAAAAAAGCAAGTTATAAAACAGTGTTACAGTGTGATAAGATTTTTGTTTGAAAAACTGTGTATATACATATATACTCCCTGTAAAAAATATTAATGGTTAGCTACCTCTCATTGGTAGGACTATTAGTGAGTTTCTTGCTGTTTTATTTTTATGTATATTAAAGATGTTTTGTGAGGACTCCAGGTTTTTTTAAGAAAAAGCAAGTTAAAGTGTATTGGAATGCTAAACAACATGTCAAATTAATTAACTTATCAGGCACCAACTCTACAAAAGTCATTGTTCTATCCAAAAAATCTGTATATTATACTGCTTCTAACTTCAAAGAACTTATAATCTCTTTAATAATGTTATTAAAAGGTAAAAAGGCTTCAAAATAAAAATCGATTTCAAAGTAATAAATTTTAAAAAACATTTTAAAACAATTTTATGAAATGGTAAAATTGTTTAAAACTAGATCATATGGCCTAATTATTACATGAAAATAGCTAGAGCATGGCCTAACGTCTACCTTGAAGCCTTTGTTTTTTCCTTTTGTCTTCAGCCTTGTTCCAAATTCCCAGTAAAAGACACATAGGGTACTGCGAGGCATAAATTTATTACAGGAAAAGAATGATAAGGAATAGTCAATCATAAGATATAAGATACTTTAAAATTTGTAAATCAAACTGTTTTATCTGCTCATTCAACTCTAGACTTGGAAAAGAAGTGGCAATTTATCAATATTCACAGATATTTCGGATAAAGTTACCTAAAAAGTACGAAAGGCCTTTCTTAACTGATACAGTAAAATCCATAACTGCTCAAAACTACGGTTTTAAGACAAATCTCCAAAGAGAATCTACAATCCCACAAAACTTTGCTCACATATAAGATCAAGACAGAAAGAAGGTACCGACGTCATAGTTCTCCAGGTATCTGGCTCGTTCCTCAGGGCTCATTGACACAGACTCTTCCAGAAATTTTTTCAAGGTTGATCCAGATTCTGGGAATATCAAAGAAAATAAAACTGAAAAGCCTTGATATGTTAGAGCCCAATATAAGAAAATACTCTTAAGTTTACTATTATTTCTTGGGTAAAAGCCTTTGTCTGGTAAGTTAGGGATATAAGAATCTTGGGATAAATGATAAACCTTAAGTATTTGTTTGTTGAACCTCTATTTATCAACAATACAAAAGAATAGGAAGCAGTACCATTTCTTCTAACAGTATATATATGCCTATTATAGAGGAAAGGGGGGGGGAGATGCTTTATTTTGTAGTTTAAAAGAAAAGAATTAGAGCACCACCTACTGCTCAATAAAATGAACTTACATCTTAAGGGGGAAAAACCAGCAGGAACAACAAAGTATTTACCAAAGTGCATCTTGTCTTTATTATTTGCAATAGCATGGATCAGTCCAATTGTTCCACAGGCATTGCTGATCGTTTGCTTCATAAAATATACTGACGATGTAACATCCTGTCCCTGAGATTTTATTTTTTCCTCTTCTTCTGTTCTGAATACTTCATACTATTAAAAAAAAAAAAGTAGTCAACATGTAGAAAATAACACATTTAAAAAGATTGAAATATTTTGTAAAAGAAAAACTGCAAATGATGAAACTTACATATTTTTAAAAGGCTTAAAATAAAAGAATTTATCACCTACCTGACAAAAGATGGAAAAATGAGTAGTTGTTTTTCATTAGCCAGTGATGGTCAGGGTACAAGTGAAAAGGCACTCTCCTAGATGCTCTTATTAAAAGGATTCTTTTAGACTAGGCACAGTGCTAATCCTGGCAGTCTCAGAGGCCAAGAAAGGAGGATCACCTGACCTCAGGAGTTTGAGACCAGCCTGAGCAAGAGCAAGACCACATTTCTACTAAAAATAGAAAAACCTAGAGGAGCATAGTGGTGGGCATTTGTAGTCCCAGCCACTCAGGAGGCTGAGGTAAGAGGATTGCTTGAGCCCAAGTATTTGAGGTTGCTGTGAGCTATCATGACACCATAGCACATTATCCAGAGCAACAAATGAGATTCTGTCTCAAGAAAAAAATTTTTTAAGTGTACTTGTGTACAACCTTGCTAGAGAACATAAACCGGTATGTATTAACATTTTGAATGTTCACACCCCCCAACAAGCAATTTCCTTTGTGGAAGTTTGGTTTATGACACAATCTTTAAAATGTACAAAATATATATAGTTTTAAAACTGGAGAAATCCTACATATTCATCAATGAAGATTTGATTAATATATTACAGCACCTCCTTTATAGTATAATAGAATATTATAAAGCATGTTAAGAAAAATAAAGTAGATTCATATATTCTGACTTAGAACTCTATCCAGAACTAGAGAGTGATATTAGGTCAGTATATATTAATATGATTTCCATTTATGTTTTTAAAATGTTTAGTTTATACATTGAAAAGTCTGAAAGGGCATGCAAAAACTTAACAGAAGTTCTCTTTGAGCCAAGAGACTACTGGACGATTTTCATCAACTACTATTAATATTTCTATACTGTTTATCATTGGCAAAATTTTTTTCCTTTTTAAAAATCATAACTATATTAATAAAATTCACAGTATATAATCATATGTCATAGTCATAATTAACATTAACCATTACCTATACTGTTATAAAAGCAATAGGGTATCACAATAAATGTCAAAAGTGTGAGCTCTACAACAGACCACCTGGGCCTATACTCTGCTCAGCCATTATTAATTGTGTGATTTCAGCAAATTACTTAATGTTTCTGCACCAAGCTTCAAAACTGCAGAATAAGCTTAAAAATAACAAAGAAGTTAAAAAATGGGTGGGTGGGGAAACAGAAAGATGATTTTATTGTTTTATTGTTTGCCTATAATTTGCAGTTTCTAATAGAGTACAATGAGCTTATTATAGACCACAGGCCAAGTCTGGCCCACTGCCTATTTTCATAAAATTTCGTTTATACATTATTGTCTACGGCTGTTTTTAAGGCAAACTTGAAAAAGCCACGATAGAGACTTTCAAGGCCTGCAAAGCTGAAAACACAGTATTTGCTAACTGGATCTTTATAGGAAAGTAGGGGGGTGCTGATCCTTGCAATAAAGGAAACAAATAATGTCTACAGAAAACCCATGGAGGTTGTTGTGAGCTGTGACGCCACAGCACTCTACTCAGGGCAATAGTTTGAGGCTCTATCTCTTAAAAAAAAAAAAAAACAGCTTCAAGGCTGGGAATGGTGGCTCATGCCTATAATGCTAGCACCCTCAGAGGCCAAGGGGGAAGGACTACCTGAGCCCAGGAGCTTGAGAGCAGCCTGAGAGGAATCAAGACACCAATCTCTACTAAAATAGAAAAAAAAAATAGGCATAATAGTACCCTTCTATAGTCCCAAATTACTAGGGGGGCGCTGAGGCAGGAGAATGGCTTGAGCCCCGGCTTGGAGGGTGCAGTGAGCTATGATGCTGCTGCTGTATTCTACCTGGGGTGACAGAGCAAGATTCTTTTTTTTTTTTTTCTTGTAGAGATAGAGTCTCACTTTATTACCCTCAGTGGCGTCACACAGCTCACAGCAACCTCCAACTCCTGGGCTCAGGCGATTCTCCTGCCTCAGCCTCCAGAGTAGCTGGGACTATAGGTGCCCAGCACAACACCTGGCTATTTTTTTTTCCCTTGCAGTTTGGTCGGGGCCAGGTTTGAACCCGCCACCCTCGGTATATGGGGCCCAGTGCCCTAACCCACTAAGCCACAGATGCCGCCCCAGAGCAAGATTCTGTCTCAAAAAGAAAAGAAACTGCTTCATAAAACAAATATATCTATATTCAAAATATGAATTTTAAGAATGCAGTTCTAAATTAAATTTTAAATAACATTTTGAGAAAACCTCAACATTAATTTATTCATACAAATTTGTATGATAGAAACTGGAGATATTCCTATATTAAAGTCTTATGCTAAAAAATTTAAATAGTTTTAGTTTAGTTTGTTGTTAACATTCCTGTTGACAATCTAAAATAAGATTTGATAACTTCTCTAGATTTAATGTTTAGGAAAAAACCCTAAAATGATCCAAAGCAAGAACAGGGGAAAAAGGAAAAGTAATTATAGCCCTACCCAATAAAACACAAGGTCAAGTGACATAAATGTCAGAGAGAAATAAATTTATCACCTCATTATTTGTGATTCACTGGCTGGTATGCACTATTATAAAAGACATGTTCAAAACACCATCATTAATGGCTAGTATAAAAAAGATAAACAATAACAAATGCTAGTGAGGGTGTGAAAAAGACAACCCTAGCACACTACTGGTGAGAATATAGATCACTACAATCATTATAGAAAAGAGTATAGACTTCCCTAAAGAAATTAAAAATAGGGCCCGCCTGGTGGCTCACACCTGTAATCCTAGCATTCTGAGAGGTCAAGGTAGGTAGATTGCTAGAGCTCAGGAATTTGAGACCATCCTGAGCAACAGCGAGACCTTGTCTCTATTAAAATAGAAAAACTAGCTGGGTGTTGTGGCAGGCACCTGCAGTCACAGCTGCTTGGGAGGCTGCAGCAAGAGATCACTTGAAACCGAGAGTTTGAGGTTGCTGTGAGCTATAACACCATAGCACTCTATCTAGGGCAAGAGAATGAGATTATCTCAAAAAAAGAAAAAAAAATTAAAAATAGAACTATCACATGACCCAGCAATTCCTCTTCTGGATCTTTTCTTTTTCTTTTTTTTTTTTTTTTTTAGACACAGTCTCACTTTGCCGCACTGGGTAGAGTGCAGTAACATCATAGCTCACAGCAACCTGAAACTCCTACGCTCTAGTGATTCTCTTGCTTTGGCCTCCCGAGTAGATGGGACTATAGGCGTCCACCACAACACTCCCCCTATTTTTAGAGATGAGGTCTTGCTCTTGCTCAGTCTAGTCTCCAACTCCTGAGCTCAAGCAATCCATCTGCCTTGACCTCCCAGAGTGCTGGTATTACAGGTGTAAGCCACCTTGCCTGGCCTGAAATCACGACCTTTTAAAGATATCTGCACTCCTATGTTCACTGCTGAAAAATTCACAATAGCCAAGAACGGAAACAACCTAAATGCTCATGGATGGCTGAATGGATAAAGACAATGTGAAATACACACACACACACACACACACACGCCTCAAAAAAGGAGACCTGCCGGCTCAGAGCCTATAGCTCAACCGGCTAAGGCGCCAGCCACGTACACCTAAGGTGGTGGGTTCGAATCCCCAGCCCGGACCCGCCAAACAACAATGACGGCTGCAACCAAAAAATAGCCGGGCGTTGTGG
>CAUYTI010067047.1:0-59081 GCA_963575145.1 Galago senegalensis | reverse complement strand
CCTCCAACTTCCTGGGCTCAAGCGAGTCTCTTGCCTCTGCCTCCCAAGTAGCTGGGACCACAGGCGCCCGCCACAACGCCTGGCTATTTTTTTTTGGTTGCAGCCATCATTGTTGTTTGGCGGGTCCGGGCTGGGGATTCGAACCCGCCACCTTAGGTGTACGTGGCTGGCGCCCTAGCCGGTTGAGCTATAGGCGCCGAGCCTGTTTTGTTTTCTTTATGTAACTCGTTTTTCATCCCCTGCCTTCTCTTCTTTGGTTTCACTGTCAAGATACGGTCTAGTTGTGAACGCTTCCTAAAATGACAGCATCATAAAGGAACCTGCAGTTTTCTTCAAGTTGTAAAGATTCCTCTGGTGTAACAGTTTTAGCTCACAGAGTGGGTAACATAAAACCATTTTTTCCTGAGTTCTTTCTGATTTCTCAGTTTTATAATGAGCAATGTCAATCAGACAGTCCCCTGTTTTCCTTCTCAGCACCCACTTGTTTTTTAATAATTATAGGAAGCTCAATCATTTACACAGTGCCAGGTAGATAAGTTGAAGAAGGTAATAGAAGGCACACAAAATCAGTTAAACTAATGACAGGAGAAAAGCCAACTCTGTCCTAGGACTTAAGATTCTGGAATTCTTGATACCTTTCCTTGCTGTGCTTCATGCCTTGGACACACCACCTCGCTCATTAGATTCAATTCTCTAGTTAAGGAGCGTGGCTACTCAAGCTGTATAAAACCTCCACAACTCTTAATTTTTTGCACTTCAATAATTTAGAAATGAGTCAAATCAATGTTTAGCTATGCACTCTCTTGCTGATTGTTAGAAATTAATCTCCTGGTGGCATTCTACCTGTAAAAACCCAATAAATAAGTAAATAAAATACATAAATACATATGTAATTAAAAATATTAAAGAATTATTGGGAGCACTGGTAACGTTTGAATATAAAGTACAGATTATAGTATGTAATCAATGTTTAACTTCCTGATTTTGATAAATGTAATGTGATTTTGAAAGAGAAAATTCTTGTTCTTGGGAAATACTTTCTGAATAGTTCAAGGGTTATAAAATTAATGACTTTTAATTAATCAACAAGTTTGGTAGATATGGTCAACATATTAAGGCAGTCTATAAACAGGAAGAATTATAACTACTGTACCTACTGTTAGAATCTGATGTTAGATCACATTGCTACAGCCCACAGGAGCCATAACTGAAGTTTTATCTATCTGATGTTGTCAACTGTGGCCAGCATGGAGATGACTCTTATCTCACCAGTGTGTTAGCAGTATAAATAAACTGAACATAGATGCAATTTCAGCAGGGTAATTAAACTCATAGATTTTCAAGCCCAGTTTTTTGTATCTTGGCTTCACCACTTTGGACAAATCATTTAGCTTTTCAGTGGCTCAATTCTCCTCTTTGTAATTGGAAAATGATAGTAGCACCTACTCCATGGGGCTTTTGGAGAAATCCATATGTTTAATGTCAAATCACTCATCAGAGTTGAAGGCCCAAAGTAAGTGCTCAAATGTCCTCTGAAATCTTGAGTGTTACTCCACACAATTCTACCTACACAACTGGATGAAAGGCTCCCTCTCTCCCCTTGAGGATTACATCTGTCATGTGTGGTTTAAAGGCATGGCTTAGAATTTTAGGGGAACAGTTTTTTTCTACAATCTATCTTTTACTCTGAAAGTCTACCAGATAGTCAGTCCATGTAGTCCAGGGCTTACACTTCGTTGTCAACTACCTTAGACTAATCACCCTGGTTACCTCAGATTTTGTAAAAGAGGTAGCAAAGACCAGCAGCTCTTCAGTCAGATAGCCTTGATTATAACCCTGGCTCTTTCACATATTAAACAAGTGAGATTCTGGAGAGTCTCACTCTGCTGCCCAGGCTACAATGCTGTGGCATCAGCCTTACTCCCTCCCTGAGTATCTGGGACTTCAGGTGCCTCCCATGATGTCTGAGTAATTTTTTTTTCTATTTTTAGTAGAAAAACTATTGCTGTTGCTCAGGCTGGTCTCAAACTCCTGAGCTCAAGTGATCCTCCTGCCTTGGCCTCCCAGATTGCTAGGACTCCTTATGAGCCACTGCTTCTGGCCCAAGTTTGTGTTTTTTTGAAAAATACTCTTTTACCTTAGTTTCCCCATCTGTCATGGCACACACGATAGATGGTAACCCACAAAGTTGACATAAAGTTAAATGAATAAATATAGATAAGGTTTATGCAATGGTGCCAGAACCAATGAAAGTTCTCAATAAATATTAGCTTTTGCTTCATTTAAAACATGTCTTGTATATTTTTGACAAGATTCACTTTTTATAATTTCTATTATTTTCAGTAGTCTGAACTTACACACAGAAAAAAATAATCTGTTCAAAATGACAGCCCTAACACTGTTTGAATATGAATACAAGACTCTTTAAAAAATGTCTTCTTCTTTCCTTTAAATTCCATTAGCTTTGTCATGCATAATGTAAAGTGGTACTAAATCACGTCTCCTTGGTTATTATTTCCTGAAACACAGTCCAGGTTGTTCATGTTTTCACAAAAATGTGACACAGAAACTGCTGAATACGCACATTCTATTTCAGAAAAGAGCAGTATATTAATTATATAACTTTTTGTTTTGGACATAGTGTTTTTATATCAAAATTCACCAAACACATTTGTAGGGAGCACTTTCCCTTATTTCTGCTATCTTAACACGTATCTTTTCCCTCCTAACTTCACAAAACTGACTTTTGGCGCTGAATCTAGAATTGTGGTTAACTTTCTTACTTCAATTTCTTCACCTCTAAAAGAAGTTTCACTCCAAGGTCTCACAGTTTTACCGTATGGTCCTTAACCACATCTTCTGAAATCCCTTGATTGTCTATCTTTATCTTTATCTTTAGCATTAGTAGAGTTCATTGTATTTATTCTGGGCCCTCATTTCCTGCAGGTAGAGATACAGAACACTAATTTAGTCACGCAGTCTGATTCTCCTTTTTAATCCTATGTAATTTAATCCTATGAAATTTAGCCAAGGAGTCTTCTATGTTCTCAAGAAAAATAACATAATTGGTGATGAACTGAAACTTAAAGCAGCCCACTTGGTATCTATCGCGGTCTACTATCTAATAGCTGTGTGTTGTATTTTTTCACGGATTGATTAGATGAAACTCCAGGGCTGTTACTAGTTAAGTGTCTGTTTAAGTTCACTTCTTCTTAAATCATCTTCAGAAGCAATGGCAAACGTGCTGCCTTCGTGAGGGCAACGTGCTTCATGACTGTGGGGTCAAATAGAAAAGTCTGTCAAACTCAAGTTCAGTCCTCAGTTTTTAAAATCTCTTGGGTTTTATCCATTTTTTTTTTGAAATGATCCTTGAGATAACAAGCAGAAGGCCTTGTCACAAACAAAGGCAAAGGTACAATGATGCAATTTTCACTGGAAAAAAAATCTTTTCTGAAACCAGTGTCCTTGCTGGCTTGGGGAGAAAGTACCAGAGGAGCAGTAGGTGTTCTCTCCCATTCCCTCTAAGTGTGCTGCTGAATGCAAGAGCAGAACCAGAACTTTCAGATGCCCTGCTGCTCTGGCAAGACCAAGGACATGTCAAATTAGCTCCCCCAGAACTCTTATTTGATCTCATCTTCAACCATCATGCACATCGCCCTGCATTTTCTTTTAATTCTTTACATCTGCAAATAAGCTGATTTAATTTAAAAGGTAGAGGCAGACATACATCTGGCAGGTGTGTTTATTGCAGGATAGCCTGACCTTTCATTGCCAAGGTAATTTACTGTACTTGTGATAACCTCTGCTTTCTTTTTTTTTTTTCCTTCTTGAAATACAACAAAGCATTAAATATGATTTTAACCCTGGAGTAACTCTGAAATGATAATCACACTCCTATTTATGTATATAAAGTTTGTTAGTGTCATGAGGTATAAAAGAATGATGGTTGGGAAGAACACTATTTCTTAAGACCTTAACTATGACCCAGCTTGTGCACTCAATGTATTATATATTATCTTGCATCACAGTAGGTATAACTGGTGGAGAAATAGGTTTACCCAATGCTGCTAACCAGTAAACTGTGATTTAAACATTTTCTGGGTCCTATCATCCATTGGCTTTTGTTTTTTTACTTCTTTCATATTACATTTTCTGTTTAAAATAATGTAAGACTATATAATGCATTTAATTTCCAGGAAACTTATTAGTGGTAGTTATTCGGTAGTGTCTCAAAAAGGAATAATACCTAATGTCAATTATTTTTCTTTTCATCCAACTTATCTCTAGATGCAGGAATAATTGATATCCCCAAATAAAAACCTTAATTGTGTCAAGATCTAAAACATGTAGATCTAAATATATGGATCAAGGGATCAAGGGCTGGGCGGGGTGGCTCACATCTGTTATCCCAGCACTCGGGGGGTGGGGGGGACTAGGCTCACAGATTTGAGACCAGCCTGAGGAAAAAGCAGGACTCCATCTCTAGTAAAATTAGAAAAACTGAGGCAAGAGGATTGCTTGAGCCCAAGTGTTGGAAGTTGCTGTGAGCTATGACAGCACAGCACTCTCTGGAAAGAGACAAAGTGAGACTCTGTCTCAAAAGTAAATAAATAGATAGATATATGGATCCTGTCTTTGCTATTTTTTACATATAAGAAGAATATTTCCATTATAGTTGCTGTCAGAGCTTCTTACCATATATGTCTGGCTCTTCATGCTGGCTTAACATGCCATTTTTTATATCAACTGCCTTAGTCATCAAATGTAAGAGGAACAGTGATTCCATTCTTTCACTGACATATTTTCTTTCTCCCTTTTCCAAGTTTATAAGAAGATTTTCTGATAGAAAGAACCAACTTGGACTCCCAGAGCTGTTCAAGGGAAATGACCCTTATCCCAGTAGTACAAACAAAGGAACAGAAAGTGGATTTGCCATTCAGGAAAAGAACTCCTGAGTGATATAAATAGAGATTGTGTTCCTTTCTATGACCAGAAATTCTAGCTAGAAAATCCTCAGGAAAAAAAAAAAAAAAAAAACAGATGAGAAAAAAGCATTTCTTCCCAGGGGCTCCTGTGTATTGCTGCCTGTGAGGAATATGGGAAAACCGGGAGGTAGAGAGCCATCTTGGGGGAGCCAGGCGGTGTCACCAGGCAATGGCAGGTGCCCAGTCCTGTCAGGGAGAGAGTGTAGCTGCAGCACATTGTGGGGGTATAAAGAAAGAGAAAACTCAGGCAGGTTTACGAAAGAACCATAGATTACCGCAGACATGAGATTGAGAAGCAAGATTGCTGATAGAAAAGTGAAATCTTTGTCCTCACCCGTTGCAAAGTTTGTAGTGAAACTTCTATGGCAAAAGACATATTAAGAAAAGAAAAGCGTACAAATAGATTTAATGTAAGTTTTAGCTAACAGGAGGGCCTTATTTGTTTTGTAGAACTGATCCTTGTTTGAAACATTAAATGTTTAATGATTCTTATTTAAACTGAACAAAATAAGGGATATATAATTTTCGAGGAATATTAGGAGATCTTGGTCTGTCACGGGGTCAGCAGGGTGTCAAAGGTAGAAGGATTCTACCAACATCACAAAAAGAGAGGACTTCTCAAAGCAAACATCTCAAATATACCAGAGTTGCTTGGGGCCATTTTAGCAAAAACTGGAGTTTTTTTCCCAGTTTTTAGACTGTTGAAAAATATTTGAATGTTTTGCTAAAATTCTGCCACTTCATATTCGAAGAGGCCAGCTCAGGTCATAGAAAGAATCATTCTTGTCAGTAAAAGATGATAAGACATAGAAGTAAGAGTAAAATTATGTTAAAAAAATAGAGAACAACAGCATTAGAATTGCCTACTCTGAGAGGACAAGACAAAAGTTAAGACATCTTTTATATTTAAGAAAACATCTTAACCTACTACCCAACAGGAAATGCTTCAATACCTCCTCTCTGCTCAGATGTTTCTCGCAAGTGAAGCTAATCTCCACTGAAAGCTTGGAAAATCACTTTGAATGATGCTCTCTCCTTACCTGTCCTGGTAGGGATAATGTTCCCTGGAACATGACAGAATACATCCACCCAGTTCTCAGCCCAAGTCAGTGTCACTGTTCTCTTTTTGACCTTTCTTAGGAGCTGCAGAGGCATCATTCTTGACTGACACCGATGCTGTCAGTCCCCTTGCTCCCAAGGACAACGCTCACTGCTCCTGGGCTCTGACTCATGCTGAGGACTTTCTTCTAACAGGAAAAGAAAAATCCCACACGCCAAAAAGAAATGTTGCCAGCTGGAATAAACCCTGACAGTATCATGCCACCCAAGACACTTCTGCTCCCTGGCTTTCTTCGCACTTTCCATCAGGGCTTCTCCCTGCATCCTTTAAGTAATCATTGCAATTTAGTCCTTAGCTTTTCTTCTTTGGATCTTTTATGTATTCCTCAAAACATTATATTATTTACCGAACTTTTATCGACCATTTATCAAACTATATTACAGGCAGGCACTTGCTAACTTAATATACTACTTCTTAAAGTATGGTCATGGATCTTTTTTTTATTATTAAGTCATAGTTCTGCACATTAATACTATCAGGGGGTACAGTGTGTTAGTTCCATATACAATCTGAAACATTCTCATCCCATTGGCCAACATAGCCTTCATGTCATTCTTATAGTCATTCACGGATCTAGAACATCAGAGTTAACCCGTATCACCTGGTTAAAAATGCAAATATGGGGGTGGCGCCTGTGGCTCAAAGGAGTAGGGTGCTGGCTCCATATGCCAGAGGTGGTGGGTTCAGCCCTGGCTGAAAACTGCAAAAAAAAAAAAAAAAAAAAAATTTAAAAATGCAAATATGTGGTTCTCACAAGAACCACTGACTTTTTGGCAACCTCTTTCTTAACCAGTAATCCAGAGGATTCTTTGAAGACTCAGCAAAGTTTGAGAAGTACTAAGTACTATGCTCCTCTATATCAAGCACTGTGATAGACATTGGAAATACAAAAGCAAAGCCAGTATCACCTTGAATGGAAACACTTTTTTTGATAAACAGAGATGCAACTCCTGCCAATCTGCAGTGTTCTTCTTGCAAGATGCAATGAAGGTCACAGCAATTTGAATTAGGTATATTCAGCTTCCATTTCAGTATTTGCAACAGAGTAGATATTCAACCAAATATTATTTTTTATTATTTAGAATTGAAATCTGTGTGTTAGGATCTTAGCCTACGGATTGCTCAGAAGCAGCTTCTTTAGATTTTATGTATGTCAAAATTATTTGCTACCATTAATACTTTATAAGTTTGATGTAATTTTAATTGAATTAGAATTTTGAATAAAGATAACAAATGTTTTCATTTCCCTTAATTTCTTACATCATCAAGCAAACATTTCTCTTACTGTGAAAGACTAAATTGTCTTAATGAGCATGCAAGGAGCTCAAATTAGTAATTATAATGACTATTTAGTCACAGTTCTTGCTCTAACTTAAGTTCTAAAGATATTTTAAAACCACATGAAATAATTAAAGAACTCACTCATACGAACAACAAAAAACTTTAGATCTCTTAAAATTAATTTTTAAGCCTGAGACGTATGAGCAACAGGCCAACAGAATCAGACTGAAGATTACTGAGCCAAAATAGAGGTATTCCTGGTGGACAGATTGGTAGGGACAGATATATGAGTCATCAATGAGAACCAAAGAATAAAGAAAAAGCAAGATTAACAAGTCTTATTCTATTTTGAAAAGTCAGATTCAGTAGTGACCTATGAAATGACAGGCTGAACAACTGTGTTTTGGTTACAAGAAGTAGTGAGTTTCTCCATGAGACATTAAAATAAAAATCAAGTAAAATATAAATGATAAAATGATAGCAGCAGCTAGTCAAGGTATCCGGCTTAAAGGAGAATTGACCAGAAAAAGCATGAAATTTCCAAATTCACATCAGCACGTTTGGTAATGCCTTCCATACACAAAGGAAAATTTAAATCAGATTGTGAGCTTCTAAAAAAAATAAAAAAGATAAATGCTAAGAAGAGACATTTAGATAGTAATTTGAAGCAGTAGAAATATTTTCTAATAAGTCTAGATATTTACCATAGTTCTGAGTGTAATGGTATTAAAATCACAACATTTTATGCTGGGGAAGTTCAAGTCTTGTAACTTTTTACTATTAGAATTTAACAATTAAGAGAAAGACGCTCAGATCTTTGCCTTGTCCCCAATAATTATTTAATTTTTGTACCTGGCCATAAATGTAGATTTTTTTCTTAACCAATTGTTTTTGAATAACAAAATGACATCATTCCTTAAAGTGACTTTTCCTCCCCACCACAGATCACTTTTATAAACAAAAACGTATAGTTTGGTAATTGAGATTTAGGTTTTTGATTTCAGGCTTGCTGTGAGTCCTGCATTTATTACTTCCTAGATGTGAGACTTGAAGTCATCTGACTGTTTTACACATTACTGCATTTGTAATACATGCAAAAAACAGTCTTTACAAGATAGTTAAGACAATTTAATTAAAATATCAGCTGAAAAGTGCTATTCACAAAAGAACCGCTCAATAATAATATCACTTTTTAGAAGCACATGTAATTAACCTGCTGGTTTTCAGAAAAACAAAAATACACATATATTTGGAAGTTTCATTTTTGTTCATTAGTTTCACTCATTTAACTGAATCTGCCCCTGTAATACCATGTGGATATTGTCAGATCCCTTGATACCTAGATTTGAACACTGGTCTAAAGTCCTGTGAGTACTGATCAATATAATTTTCTAATGTTCTTTTGACATCTATGAATGCCAAAAGTCTGTAGCTGAGATCAACAATTATCATGTTTTTAGTTTCTCCTTTTATACTGTAGCTTAAACAGTCATTATGCTTTTTTACAAGCACTGATCTAGCAGTTAGTAAACATCTCCTTACCAGTTTTAGTAGTTCATTCCTGTTCTTCATGTACTGTTTCAAGGACTAAGAACAGCTGCAGATCTAACTTCTCCTAAGGAGATCTACAAGAAGGAGCCCAGCAATGGCACACTATGGAAAGAAAAGTTGCTAAGACAGGGATTTTTTTATTAAAAATTTTTATCTATGTTACATTTTATCCTTAAAATTACATATACTGATTGCAAACTAATCACTGACTAAAACCTGCATTTCTAAATGTCCATACACTTTTGAGACACAGGGAAGAGGGGAATAAGTGTGAAAACTGAAATGACTAAAGAGGTAAAGTCAACAACAAAAAAGTGCATGAAAGCTGTTGTATGTAATTTGTTTAAGAACAACTCAAAGCATTAGATGGCTTGCAGTGGTTTTAGGAAGGTTCTGGTGAAAGTAAGAGGTCATGGTCATAAAACAAAAATCCTGAGAACATACCTAGATGAATACCCATAAATGATAAATACCCATGTTGACAAACAAATGCTTTTAAGGAGTGAATACGTAACAATGGGAAAACAACACAACCACCACATGGAAGGTGTTTACCTTGGTGGATTGTAGGCATCAGCCAATGGTAAGCTTCAAGTAATGTCCTGAACTTCTGGGGATGTGTAAGTATGCTAAGAAACATTTTTTTTTTTTTTTTTTTGGCAGGCAGGGGGACAGAATCTTACTATGTTTTTCACTCAGTAGAGTGCCGTGGCTTCATAGCTCCAAGTCCTGGGCTCAAGTGATCCTCTTACCTTGGCCTCCCAAGTAACCCCTGATCTCCAGCAATGCACATGTCTTGGCCTCCCAGAGTGCTGGGATTGCAGGTGTGAGCCACCATGCCTGGCCTGCTATGAAACATTCTTAACTCAGAACTTACTAGTGGAAACTGCAAAGATTTTTCACATTTGTGTTAGTACACTTGATACTCTTACACACACTAGCAGTCCACAGCATTGAAATACACAGTTTTCTTTTACCTTTTATAAATACATTGTTTTCGGAAAGCCTAGGTCCATGAAGTAGAAGCATTTCCTGGTGAAACAGCATTGGTTAGCAGAATAACTCTGTAATATATTTAGCCATGGCCCTAGTGAATCTGCTTGAATCCATATGAAAGCCCTTAGCAATAGCTCCCAGAAACTGACTTTGCCATATTAAAAGACTGTTGCTCTTGTTCCTTGTCATTTGTTTTGTATATGCATATTTATATAACACATGCAGAAACATACACACAGGGAAAACAAAGGTTAGACTGATTCCACTGAGTACCCATGGGGTCAATGTTCTTAGTGTCCCCAATGTCACAAGTTGAACAAAATTATATGTTACAAGAAAGTGAGAATGCAACATCATATGCCATCCCCTTCTTAAAGGCAGAAGAGTTACATATCTTTAAATTCTTTTTTTATTAAATCATAGCTGTGTACATTAATGCAGTCATGGGGTACAGTGTGCTGGTTCTATACACAGTCTGAAATACTTTCATCAAACTGGTCAACATAGCCTTCATGGCATTTTCTTAGTTATTGTGTTAAAACATTTATACTCTACATTTCGAAAGATTCACATGTACCCTTGTAAGATGAAGCATAGCTGTGGTCCCACCAATCACCTCCTTCCACCCATCCTCTCCCCTCCCCTCCTTTCCCCCTCCCCTTTCCCCAAAGCTTCCTTACCTACTTTTCCCTTATCAACCTACCTGACACTCATACATTATGTAAAAACAAAGCAAAACATAGTGACTATCTGCCTGGTATAACTCAAGGAAGTTTTCCTTTCATTCTCTTGTGAACTCCTCTATACCCATCAACTACTAGCAGACTCCTAATGTCAAGCTTTATATTCTTCTGGGCCATGTGCACTCACACCAGGAAAACCTTTAATAAACTTGGTTTTCTAGAAGCAAATTTACTAATTTCCCTTTGATTCCATCTATCTATAAACAACAATTTATAGCAGTTTGGGGGGTTTACATGCAGTATTTCCCCCTCGACAGTTTAGGGAGAGAGAGGGCAAGAGAATTCCTGTGAATAATTCTGTTTAGTTATAACTTATATTTAAACTTGCATCTATGAAATAATATTCTGAAAAGAACAATTACTTTGACATATAACGCCTCAAGCTGTCCCCGTGGGTAGAGTGCCATGGAATTTCAGCTCACAGCAACCTCCAACTCCTGGGCTCAAGCAAGTCTCCTGCCTCAGCCTCCCAAGTAGCTGGGACCACAGGCACCCACCACAACAGCCAGCTATTTTTTGGTTGCAGCTGTCATTGTTGTTTGATGGGCCCAGGCTGGATTCGAACCCACCACCTTGGGTGTACATGGCTGGCACCTTAGCCACTTGAGCCACAGGTGCCGAGCGGCTCTCCTGCTCTTCTTTTTAATGGCAATCTACTTGTTGTGTGGCAAGTGTGTGAGTAATCTCTCTACAGTCTGTTTGAAAGCCCTTTGTGGCTTTGGATATTACTTCTCTGGTTTATGTCTCACTTTTCTTATGTTTCTTTGAAAAATAGACTCCACCATTGTCAAGGGTGACAATTATTTCTTTAAATTGTTTTTTTACTCTGATGTCATAAAAACATTCCTTATTGCTTCAAATTTTTTGATTGGCTCCTGGAGTTGGTTATCATATATGATATGAAGTAAGGATTTTATTTCATTTTAATTTACTTTTTACTTTAATGTGGGTGTCAATTGTACATATTTTTGAGAAAACTTGTTTGTTGTCCAAATGTTCTGCCATGATGCATGTCAAAGATCAATTGACTGTATATAATTTGTGGATATATTTCTGGTTTCCTCATGCTTTCCCATTGGGCTATTTCTATATTTCTTTTCAGTATTTTCTTTCTTTTTAAATGTAATTTCTTATTTTTAAAGTTTTAAAAAGATTTGAAAAAGCATAGAGAATGAAAAAGTCCTCACCAATAATCAGTATTAATATTGGACATACAAGGTGTGACAATTAAGTTGATGAACTCATTCTTTAAAACGTGCTACATATCTCACTGCTGAATATCACCACAGTCACCTTCAAAGTACTCCTCTGAGGCAGCTATGCACCCTCTCCAGCACCTCATCCACCCTTTAAAGCAATTTTGAAAGTCTTTATGCAATAACCATTAGTACTGTCATTGTATAGCACACAAAAACACCCAACAATACTGAATGCCAGTCAGCAAGACACTGTCACATGTTGACAAAAAAATAGTTGTCAGACGCTGATATACCAAGGTCATGGAACCTTACCAAGTTGTTTGTATAGTACTGCCAAAATAAGTGCATGTTGGCAAGTTTGCAAACTTAATTGTCAGGACTCGTATGGCAACAGCTATACTGATCATTCCAGAAAAAGCATTTCAAAGTTACTTTGAAAGATGGATTTAAGCACTGGCATTGGTCCAAGCTTCCCAAGGGGAGTATTTCAAAGGTGAGTGATACTCAGTGATGATGCATGTAGCACTTTTTCCAGGATGAGTTTGTGAAATTAATTTTCATACCCTGTGTATCTTTTATTTACTATCCTGTATGTATGCATATTGTTCTCTTATAAAAAGTAAATCAAAAGCATGTTTTCCATAATTTAATCTATGTAATTTTCATTTGTCACTATTTGTTAAAATCACAATTTGTAATACCTCTAATGCCTTCACAAAGAGGACTATTATTTATTAAATAATTCCTAACTAATAGCCTTTTGACCTGCTCTGCAACTTTGATTTTGAGCCTTACTAAAACATTTTAAGATAGGCATTTTGTTTGATGCAAAAATCAAAGCTTGTACAGCAACATGTCTTACCAAATGTCAGTCATTTTAGTATGAGACTAACCTGGAATTCAGATTCTAAATTCATTCCACTTATCATCTTCTGCCTTCTATAGTAAAGACTAATTATCTTTGTGTTGAAAATTTAGATGTCCTAAGTGCCAATTCATAGAAATTAAATCCCACTCAAAGTCCCACCGGATAAAATTTTCTGTGTTTGTCAATGCAAGCTCATGCTCTCTTGCTAAAGACAGACTGATCTGCAGTTTAAAGCCCACCAGCCTCCCAAACAAAGTGTAACCAATCCATAGCTCAGTGTTAGCTTCCTTACTATCCTTGTCCAAACACCCTTAACCATTTTGCTCTGTCTGACATTAAAATCTCTGAATAAGAATAACTTGCACAACTTTAATTTCCTCCCCTTATTTAATCCATCACAGACTGAAACACTTGATGGTCTCAATATTGAGCAACATGTAAAATTTGTCGGCTTTATCTCTCATTTACATTATATTCTGCTAATAATAAATGTTACTACTGGATGTATTTTAACTTCTCTATACTTTCATGATCAAAGTCAAGTGTATTTTCTGTAATTTTTAGTGTTTTGTTGTTATTAGATGAAAACGAAGAGCACGAGGTAAGGAAATATACAACAGTTGAAAAATAATTCTAACATATTCTATAAAAATGAGTGACTTGATGAATTCATAAGAAGTATGGTTGTATCATGCTCTTGTTACAAACACATGTTGGTCTTACCTAGACCTCATTTATGTCCTTCTGCGATTGACTTTACTTGGAAAGACAATGCTGCCTTAGAACTATTACAATCACACATAAAAATCTTATATGTTATTGCAGGCACATAAACACCTTTTGTGGAGGCAAAAAAAAATAGTAGTAAATGATATCTGAAGGCAGATAAGATTAGGATAGGTGCCAAATTCTGAAAATAAATATTACCGAGTCCATTTAATCAACCAACCCAAAGTTATGCCTGCGTGTTAAACTCTATCAGCAGTCAACATTACATAGTAGCTTCAATGTTTACTTTGCATTCTATTTCTCTACTTCTTTAGATGCATTCAGAGAAGAGGGTGACCATTTATTGATGAAACTCTTAGTTCTTCAACCTAGGATTTAACTCTGAGGATCTTATGATTGGATTGGAGAGATGAAACACAGACACACAAGAAGATATAAGAAAATATCCCAGTTGTCTTGCAGAGAAGATGTTCATATGTTTTGTTTTGTTTTGTTTTGTTTTGTTTTGTATTTAAATCAACAAAAATTTATTCTCTCACAGTCCTGGAGGCTAGAAATGCAAAAATAAAAATACTGGCAGATTTATTCCCTTTGGAGACTTTGAGTAACCGTAGATTCCATCTCTCTCTCCTGGCTTCCAGTGGCTGCCTACAACCACTTTCCTTGGCCTAGAGGGTGGGTCCATAATTCCAATCTTTGCCTTTGTTTCCACCTGGGCTTTTTTTTTTTTAAATGTCTCTATCTTCTCTTTTTCTGTCTCTTTTAAGGACACTCATCGTTACATTTAGGGCCCACTCAAATCCAGGAACATCTCATCTCACAAGCCTTCCCTTAATTACAGATGTTCATGTGCTTTTGATAAGAGATTATGTCCCATAGAAAGTGTAGAATGGTCTGAATTAGGCAAAGGTCACAGTGGACTAAACGACCACAATAGGAAAAAATTGAGATGAGCCTGAAAGAACGGAAATGTTTTTGGCAAAATGAAGTAAGATCAGAATTTTTTTTTTTAAAAGAAGATATTTCATAAAAATATAGTCGGAATCTTCACCTCTTATTTTGGCCTTTATTCATTCTTCATCTACTTCATCCTCTCACCACGGAAAGCAACAAAAGATGATCATTACTTTTTGCCATTTTTTCCAAGTATCTGTAATTCATTCATAAAAAGAAGGATTAAAACGGCCTATTAGACTCATAACAATGTGGTTTCTAATCATTTTTCCAGATGTCTCCCCTAGTATTCGTCTTTTTCATTTGTTCATTTTGTTCATTTATTCACTGAGTTAGCCTGTGTTCACTTATTCCACATTAGCTATCTTTCGGGCCCTGGGGACACGACAGCAAAGACTGTAGGTACAGACCATGTGTGAGTAAAGTTAAAGTCAATCAGAGAAGTCAGATACAAATTATTTCAAATAGTGAATAATTATTTTATTATAAGGATACCAAGAAGAAGTAAAAAATAGATTTAGAATGTCAAAGATTGCTTAGTTCAGCTGAACATAGAATTACCTATTTAATTTTTCATTCATAATCTATTATGTTCGTTTGTAAACTGTGCTAAGGAATGGGCTCAGAAACGAAAAGAAATTCTTAGAAGATGAAGATTTTAAATAGAATTAAATAATAAGTGTTTGTCAGGTTTGTATGCAAAGATCACCTCAGTATTAGACACAGTTTTTGTTAAATTTAGATTACTTATAATGAGAAATACATAAAAGTAAATATAAACTGGTAATCCTTTTGAGTTTATGGCTCTATTTTTACTCACCAAGATTATATTGTGACATTTTCTACCTTAAGAGATAAAAGAAGAAAGAAAGAAAGAAAGAACCATAATGCTCACTTAAAACACCAAATATCCGGGTAAGCATATTTTTCTTTTAGCTTTTCAACTATTTCCAAAATAAGGTTGTAAAAGGGTCACGTTGTGACTGTGAACTGTGTTCACACACAGCATTGAGATGAAGGAGACGCTTGTCTTCCAACAAAGAATCCCAGGGTGTCCTACTTCTGAAGACTTATTTATATTTATTAAAGAAAAGGACAGAAAATTGAATTCAAGTGAGGAATAAAGGCCCCCAGCTATGAATTATTGTGAAAATACTGCCCAATTAGTGCACATCTTATTCTAATCACTTCAAAAAGGAAAATTCTCCATCAAAAAGGTATTTGACACAGGAAACTGCTTTTATTTCAAAAAGGGGAGGTAGGGAATAGAATAATTTAATTCATCTACCCTTCCTTCTTTCCTTCCTTGCTTCCTTCCTTCCTTTTCCCCTCCCTTTCCTTCCTCCCTCCCTCCTTCCCTCCCTTCCTTCCTTCCTCCCTTCTAATTAAGCTCCAGTTCACACTCACAAACACTCATGTACACACACACCACATAGTGGCAAGGGATTATTTACTGATATATTTTGATGCATTTATTTTGCACTATTGTTGATGAATGGGAAAAAATAGAATTTCACCTTTCCTGATTAGCTCCCACCCAAATTTCCCACTAACCTGCCTAAACAGAAGGCAAGCAAGACTCTAAGAAGTCCTCATTTAAGAATGTTGGCATCCGTAGATTCAGAACAAGTCATCCAAAGTTGGTACAGTTGTTACATGCTAAGTTGCAGACAGAAGTTGCAGCAGTATGGAGGAAATTTCCCCATGAAAGGGATGGAAAAAGTTATTGTGCTGAGGGGACTATTGGCAATGAACAGTAAACTGTGACTTCTGTCCATGAAGCTCCCGTACAGGCTCAGGACTTCTAATGTACTTAGACTCTGAAAATCTTAGCAAGAAACTTGTTCCTTGGACCCAAAGAAGGCTACATTATCATTTGGAGGAAGGCTCTAGAAGCCTGACTTCATATGCTTAAATTGATGTATTGATTATCCACTTGGCAACATGATGTGTGGATGTTTAGAGTCCTATTTTACTTCTGTTCAGGCAGGATGAAGTCTCTAAATTTTACACTTTAAAGTATAACAGTTGAATAGTGTGAGTAAAACTGAATTCCTCCAAATTCTGGGCATTGAGTCTTTAGAGTCAGGTTTTGTGTTAATCAGAAGACTTCGGGATGTGTCTGGTTTTATGCCCAGCATTGTGAAATACATTTCTCTTCCTAATGGACTTAAATATCAGGTTGCATACATAGATGATTCTGAGATTTTTGATATTTGGGGCTTCAGAACTCCTCCTTGTGAAGACAATGTAATGAATAGAACGAAAAATGTAGAACAGGAGAAGAAAAGAAATTAAGTTGACTATGGTCATTTGTATGTGCCATATAATTAGTCATAAATAAGTAAAAGGTAACAGTGTATAATTCATTTATCTTTAAGTGAAATTTTCTTTTTAAAAGTGAAAATTACAAGTCCAATGGTATTTAACTTTGAGAATGAATAATGTTGTTGACAAAAGGACTAGAAATTAATACTACTAAAATGTAAGTGAGATGGTTGGGTAATAGTCACACTTCAAGGTTTTCAGGGGCTCAAAACATAAACATTATTAATTAGTTAGGACAAAGTTTTAATTTGAGTTAAAATTCATGCCCCTACTTTGCCATGATGTTTATAATTCTATCAACCTTTCTTAAATAACAAAATAAACCTTTCTAAGATATGCAACAGTTCACTGATATTACTATTTAAACTACAAAGATGTTTGTTGTAATTTGTAAAGAACATTTATTTTTAGAAATTGCACTTGTTATCATACATTCAGTACAGAATGTTTTATTGCTTTAAATTTAATAAGAACATACTTATACTCCTGTAAGCTGCAGAGGAAATCTATTCGGCTTATGGAAATTAATATTTAAGATCTCAATGGCTTTATATTTTAATTTCATTTTTATAAATGTTATATTAAATCTCCTATTAGTAAAAAAATCAGTCTTGGTTTTTTTTCCCCAAAAGTGCTTTTGTTCCAAATATTAATTTGGTGGAATTTAATGACCCACACAAGGCAGAATCCTGTATGGATTTCCCAACGTCAAGCCAAAAAGTAACAAAAATTTGCCTCACCATTAGAGCATGCACTTTATCTGATCCAATCTTAAAGTGGTTTCCATTACTGACACTAAGGTGAATTACTGGACTTCCAAAGCAGAGGGGAATTCATTGCATGATGCATCCTTTACTCCAGTGGTTCTCAAAGTGTGACTTCCAGAGCACCAACACCAGCTCCTGTTGACGTGTTAGAAATGCATGTTACAAAGCCTCCTTCTGACTTACCACATCAGAAAGCGATTCTGACTCACATTAGTGCCTGATAACCATTTCTCTACTTCATCTAGCAAATCGGTGTCCTTCTCCATCACTGAAAAATGTGCTTCTTGCATTTCATTACTTTAAAAAATCACTCAGAGCCATTCCCATAACCTATACTGTGATTTCTCAGGACCTGAGGGAATAAAAAGTAGCTTCTCCACAAAAATACCTTTGACTTCACTTCTACCCCCATTTCATAAAGGCAAGATGGTTACATCAAATATATGCACGTAAAAATCTCAAGGATGCAAAACCTATCTAAAGACGTATTTATTTTGCTTAGTTTACAGCCAAGGTATCTACGTGTTATGAGTGATATATGCCAAAAGATCCAGCAATGAAATAAATTCATTATCTTGAATGTTTCCATTCAATACACTTAAAAATCAACAGAGGTAAAGAACAGAAGTGCCTATGTGAGCACATTCCCTTAGTTGCTGGTGCTAATGTTTAAGTCATTTCTTGGGAAGAATAATGACAAATGTAAGACTTTAATTGAGTGGACACACAGCCACTTTTAAAGTCAGGCAGGTAAGATCCCATCAACAAAATATGATTTGTCTTTGAGAAACAAAATAACACCCACAGAAAAAGGGGGAAAAAATGAAGGTGTCTGAAAACTGGTGACAAAGTGTGATTTGACTGAAAAAACTGAACTTGACATAATATGATGGGATTATTTGTGTGAAAAGAAAGCAAGTTTCATGATGGGAAGAACTTTGTCTCTCTTGTTCAGCCGAGACCTGTGCTTAGCTTTTGAAAAATAACAGTTCTTCAGTGAATATATGAAACAAACACAAAAGCTGGAATCAGGGGTGGATGCAAAGTTTAAACATTTCTTTTGAGGTTCTCAATTTCTTCATCTGCAAAGAAAGGCAAAGACAAATCGTAAGTAGAATATGCAAATGAACAATCGCCAGAACACTTAGAAAATTAAAATGCTCACTCACAATCTGTAGCAACCAGTCCAGGAAACCTAACCACAATCCGTGTAGTAATTAAATTAGGGACAGATTTAATCAATTTGTAAGGACTTAACCAACTACTAGCTTCTGTAATTAGTGCCTGTCCTTCTAACTAAGGACCAACCAGAGAAAGCCAAATATGTTTCGTAGCCAATCACAGGGGATGCCTTGCTTTTAGTTAGCTCAACTCCAGCTTCTCCATGGCAACAACTTCCAATCAGGACATATGCAAAATCTTTCTTTTTGTTTCCACTATGAAATTGTAATCCTCCCTCCTATAGTATGAAGGTGTCTTCCAGAAATTCATGTGCTGAAACTTTATCCCCAATATGATACTATTAAGAGGTGAGGACATTGGGGGTGATTAGGGCTCCATCCTCATAAATCAGATTAATGTTCTTGTAAAAAAAAAGTATGAGGGGAGAAGTGGTTATTCTCTTATGCCCTTTCTGCCACAAGGAAAGGTGCCATGCTTGAGGCAAAGAGCAAGTCCTCACCAGATGCCACATCTGTTGGTACCTCAATCTTGCACTTACCAGCCTCCATAAATGTGAAAAATGAATTTCTTTTGTTTATAAAGTGCCCAGTTCAAGGTATTTTTCTACAGTACCCTAAAGAGACTGAGATGCTCTTCTCCCTGCCTTTGAGTCTCTACCCAGTGGAAGTGACAGTGATGGATTCCCTTGCTAGAACAATTTATGAATAAATGGAATTTCTTTGTTCTAATTAGGGTGATTTTAATTCAGTTAAAGTAGATGATCAAGTCTTTAATACTTAAAATTCTCTTAGCACTACATTTCTATGACATGCTAAAAACAATAACCTTCAGGAAAGAATTTACATCCATTTAAATTCAATTTTTAAGAGATAGATAATGAGAACTTGACAGCTGTTGAAGGTGCTATGAGAGCCTCTCTAAAAGACGCCAGGATGCCAATGGAAGATGTGAAAGAAAGATTGATTTAGTTGCACATAATAATCACAAATTTCAAGTAGGGTTTCTTAACAGGAAATACATTCTGAATTGGTCTCAAATGATCATTGGTTCTCCAATGAACCAAGCAATCACTCCCAAATCTCCCCTTCCTGCCACCATTATACGGTCCAGAACAAGAAAGCTTCAAAGAACCCTGCCAAAGTTGAGGGTATTATTTAATAGAGCTGTCATTCTGGAGACATATTGGAAAACAATATATAGCCTTACCAGGGACACCCCAAAGATGGGCTAATGGGAAGTGTCTGGTAAAGTATGTCCATGCTGGGCAAACAGGAAACAATCCAAACCTGTTTTTAAGTGTTGAAAAGATAATTCCCTTTCTTGAGTAAAAGTTGCTCTAATATTGATTATTACTTTGCAATGGCAAACTATGGAAGTGTTAAAAAGTACACCTCCAGCATGTGTGGGAAGTTTAGAAGCTTTCCTATCTAAGTTCAAAATAATTGCTGTGGTTACAGTTTCGGGAGGTGAGATTTATTATAATAATAATAATATATATATATATATATATATATTACATATTAGGACACGTTTATCCTTTATCATTAACAAACTTGAATGACACATGAAGGTTACCTTAGATAACTCTCAGTTATACACTTGCCCCCTTCACATAAGCTCAATTCCACTAATTTCTTTTGCTGTTGAAATCAAAATCGTCAAGTCCTTCAAGCTCCAAAAACAGTTGGCAAAAGGATTTAACTATAAAGCTGTTAGTTAATTCAGCCAGTTAATTAAAGAGATATAAATTATTATCATATTACAAAATATGTGTCAGTTTTGCACCCCCCAAAGTCAATATTGCTATGCATTTGTTTTTCTCACATCACTCTTCTAAAATTAGGACAGTTTTTGTCTCTGTTAATCACTGCTGGGTTAAAAAGTCCCACTCCGTGATGAGCCAGTCACAAAACCATGAAGTTCATGACAGTTTTTGATCAAATTAATTGTATTTTTTAAAAGTAAATTTAAGATGTTTTTTTTAACATTATTTTAGATTTTTGTTAACTTCAAATGATGGGTTCCTTGAACTTATAAATTCCCATGTGGGAAATGTTACTTTGGTTATCAATTTGGCTTCAATTTGTCATCAAGGGAAAGAAATAATGGATAGAGTTTATAAAATGTTTATCAATACAGATTGCATAGCTTTTTAAAGATTATATATTTAACATTAACAAGTCAGCATCTACTTAGCTGTGTTCAAATAATTTATATTCATAAAACACATCACAATTGTTGTTCAATACTTGCCAGTTGCTGGGGATTCTTCTAAGTGTTTCATGGGTATTAACTATTTACTCTTCCCAGAATAACATTACACTATGAAATTATGTCATTTTTCCTGCACCTTTCACCACTTATAAAAATTGATTGAGGATGGACAAAATATTTAAACCTAAGGCCTGAAGCAATCCAAATCCTCAAAGAAAATGTGGCGAAAACACTTGAAGATATTGGACTAAGGAAAGATTTCATGAGGAAGACTTCCATGACAATTGCAACAACAACAAAGATAAATAAATAGAACTTAATTGAACTGAAAAGCTTCTGTACAGCTAAGGAGACAACCACCAAAGCAAACAGACAATCTTCAGAATGGGAAAAGATATTTGCATATTATGAATTGGACAAAGGCTTGATAACTAGGATATACAGAAAACTCAAATTAATCAATAAAAAAGAACCAACAATCCCAGATATCACTGGGCAGGAGAGAAATGAATAAAACCTTCTCTAAAGAAAACAGATAAATGGCTAACAAATGTATGAAAACATGCTCATCATTCCTAATCATCAGAGAAATGCAAATCAAAACCACCCTGAGAAATAAACCACCCCCAGTGAGAATGGCCCACATCACAAAGTCTCAAAACTGCAGATACTGGTGTGGTGTGGACGTGGAGAGAAAGAAACTTTTTTACACTGCTGGTGGGACTGCAAACTAATACAACCTTTTTGGAAGAAAGTAGGGAGAACCCTCAAGTACCTCAACATAGGCCTCCCATTTGATCTTGCAATCCCATTACTAAGCATCTATCCAGAAGAAAACAAAAATCATCTTATTATTAGGACAATGGCACTAGGCTGTTTATCACAGCTCAATTTACAATCACCAGAATGTGGGAACAACCTAAATGTCCACCAACCCAGGAATAGACTAACAAGTTGTGGCATATGTATACCATGGAATACTATTCAGCCATTAAAAAGATGGAGACTTGACATCTTTTGTATTAACGTGGATGGAGTTGAAACACATTCTTATTAGTAAAGCATCACAAGAATGGAGAAGCAAGAATCCAAATGCAATCGATTCTAATATGAAGGCAGTAGATGATCTAATACAAGGGGTGGGGTAGGGGAATGAAGGAGCATGGGGAGAGGGGACCAGGAATGGGGATGGGAGTCTCCATGTATGGCACACCTCTTGGGGGTGAGACAGAATTATAAGAGGAACTTTACTTAACAACTGCAATCAGTGTAACCTAATCCTTTGTACCCTCAATGAATCTGAGACAATAAAAAAAATAATTGATTAATTTAATTAAGTTTTAAAAAAGAAATTGGGAGGTAGGGGAAGGGGAGAGCAGAGAGAGGGAAGGAGGGGGATGGGGGAAGGGAGGAGCAGAGAGAGGGAAGGAGGAAAGAGGGTAAGGAAAGGGAATAGCAGAGAGGGTAACAGAGAGAGGGGGTGAGGAAAGGGAGTATCAGAGAGAGGGAAGGAGAGAGGGGGTGGGGGGTCATGGGGGGGTCACAGTGTGTGACACATCTCTTGGGGGTGGGACACAATTATGGAGGGAATTTACCTAAAAAATGCAATCAATGTAACCTGGTTCTTTGTACCCTCCATGGATCCCCAACAATAAAAACAAAAGAAAAAGCAATTATATCATTTTTAAAAAGAGAAAACAGACACACAGGTGTGCAAGGTCACAAAATTAAGATATGGTAAAGTTGAGATGAAAAGCAGTCAGTCTGGGAAGATTGCCTATATAGATTAGATGGTGTAGGCCTCCTGTTTCTCAGATCCTGTCCTCAGCAAAATCAAATACTCCTTCATTTAGGTAAGGTCTGCAGGAAAGGGATCCCCATGATTGAAAATAGCCTTATTTCTGTTTCTCTCTCTCAACTTCTTGGATTCATGATTCATTTTTCTCAAATATTTGGGGGAAACTGTGATTATTATTCCTCTAAAAATTTTCATCACATTTTGGCCTTTCTTTTTCTAGAACTATAATCAAACATATATTAGTTGTTTAGTGTTAAAATTGAACATTAAAATGCTATAATTAAACGTTGCTTAAAACATTAGTTGATGTTTTTCTATAGCCCAAAGAGACTCTATGTGGTAATTTTTTCCATTTTTTTTTCCTGTGTGTTTGATTCTTCAAATTTACTGATGATTTATTTTATCATCTTTAGTCTTTTAAATTTATCCAGTGATTCTTTTTTAATTAAGGTATTCCATTATTTTTAGATATTTCTCTTTGGTTCTACCTTAAAGTTTCCCCTTCTTAGCTAGAATCCCCCAAATCTTAATCCACTCCATTCACTTTGGTTTTGTCTTTCTTTATGAAGCATCTGATGTCTGTAATACCTTATTTCAAGTCCTTGTATGGTATTTATAACATACATATCAACAGTAGAGCTACCTGTATTGATTTTTTTCTTCTTGCAGTCACTTCTCCATATTCTGATGGATTATTGGACATCTTTGGATTATACTGAATTCCTATGTGAGATGTTGGTTTTCATCCCGGAAGGAAGTTAAAGTACGGGAAATTTTCTTTTTCTTTCAAACTATTGATTATTGCCTTCAATGAAGGATGTTCATTTCAGTTTGCTTTATGTTAGAGTGTAGCCTTTTCTCTTGGTCTTGTTGGAAATTACTGATACTGCTAAGTCAGTGACAAGCCCAGGGGTTGCCCAAACCCTCCTAACCTAACAAGATTACAAATACCCCAGCACCAAGCAGCTGCAGAAATTTCTATTTCTCATCTGCTGTGCTCTTTGTGGAGTCCTTGTACACTGTCTACACATGCAATAAAGTGGTGAAGATTTGAGGGTAGTATCTACACAGCCTTGGGTTTCCTTTCTCTTGTCTGGGATATCTCCCTTAACTTCCACCTGCTCTGGGATCACCAAAATTTGTACTTTATGCTCCATGAGACTTTCACATTCTCATAAAGCCTTTCTCTGTCACCTGCTCCTTGAAAACTGAGACATGCTTTCAAAAGAAATGCAGAGAGTACCTCTTTCTTGCTTGTCAACAAAGACAACTTGCCAGTGTGCCAGTGTCTTCCCACTTTTGCTTGTTCTTTAAGACCTTAAATGTTATTTTTCAAAAGTTTTCACAAATTATTGAGTCATCATTTTTCTAAATTTTTCTAACAATGAGGCACAATTCCCGAGACTAATACTTAATTTATTTCTGTAGCATGCAGCTTCCCAGCCTTGACAGTAAGAATATGACTCTTATCCTGAATAGGGAGAGTATCTTTTACATGAGGATTTTATCCCCTAAAAGGTCACAACACCTTTTTTGCACTGCTGTTTTTTACAGTGTCTATAGTTCAAATGATCCCTATGCAAAAGTGGAATATTTAGGTTTGACCTATTCTGCAATCCTTTAGCATCATAGAGTATGTACTTCTTTAAGTCTGACTCCTTTCATTCAATATAAGTTTCTGAAATTCATTGATGTTACTGTGTGTTGTAAATCACTGATTCATGTTGTTAAACAGCATTCCACCCTCTGAAGAGCTATTCAACCAATGATGGGCATTAAATTAGTCTCCAGATTTGGTCCATTGTGAATAGCACTGATGCAGTCATCTAGAAGAGGATGTCTTTTTTTTTTTGTAGTTTTTGGCCAGGACTGGGTTTGAACCCTCCACCTCTGGCATATGGGAACGGCGCCCTACTCCTTGGAGCCACAGGTGCTGCTCTAAAGAGGATGTCATCTGACAAACCCAAGTGCAGTGGAATTTACATGCTATGAGAAATGTTTATGTTCAGCTTTAGAAAACGTAGCCAAACACATTTCCAGAATAGGTGCCCTAACCTATACTTTCCCACAAGGCTGTGAGAATCCTGGTTTCTCCACATAATTGTAACTTCTCATACCTGTCCTTTTTTAAGCATTTAAAATAGTTCCTGTTCGGTGGGTAGGCAATTTGCATAGGCTATCAATAATCCTTATAACAACCTTTCAAATTAAATCAAATTTTCACTTAGCAGAAAAAAGACATTATGTCAATAAGGTTAATACATTTTGCAAGGTCAAATATCTGATCTTATCAGTTCAAGGACTCCAACTGAGGTCTTCCTGACTGTATTGCTTCATAATCTTGATATTATCATCATCTCATTAGTAGAGACTTTAACAAAATACTGCCTGTGGTAGCAATCCACTATTCACAAGCCTTGGTTCCTTCAATTTTTATAGTTTCCTACATGTTTTGTATGTTATCTGTGTAAAAACCTTGTGAGGAGGTTTTATTCCATTTTACAAATCAGGAAAAAGATTCGGAAAAGATAGATAAGCAGCATTCAGGAATTCATGTTTAATGAAATCTCTGAGACGTCAGAGAGTATATAGAGTGTAGAATAGGCGTCATCTGAGGACAGGGCTTTTTTGTCCATCTCTGTATCTCCAGTGCCTGGAAGAGTTCTGGCGTATAGGAAGCACCCGGTGAATAATTGATGAGTAATTAAATGTTTGAATGAAAGAACTGAAAAAAGGATTGTACGAATACCATTCTCTAAGTAGGAACGCTAGCATGTGGACACTTCCCTGAGCCTCAGTTGTTTGACTGTAATCCTTTCTGGAAAGACAATATTCATTCTTCCCATAGGGGCTGGGGAGTGAAGATGAGGGCACCCAGTAGCCAGTGAGGAGAGAGGACACAAGGTTCCCAGGAGTGGCCAGACTCATGATCTATGGCAGCATCCTGCACACTCCCTCCTCACCCCTGCTGCCAGGTAGTAGAAGCTAGAGGAGAAGGCAGAGGGCAACCTTAGGAGTAGAACCACAGGCCTCTTTGCCTAGCCTCAGTCCTTAGCCACCGGTTTGTGATAACAAGAGAAGTTCTTTGTTCCCACTCAGAAGCTTTGATGATAACAATGGCAATGATGATGACAGCTCCCAACAAGAGGGCCATAGGCCCCCTCAGACTTGGTTTGTGCCACCAGCATGGTCCCTGATATAATCCTCAAACTAGAAGGAGCCGAGATTAACGTAAATGGAAACTGGACGGGTCTTTTTTGGCTTTTGGCTGGGTAGGGAATATGTCTGGTATCATGAAAGGAGAACTTTCTAACTTTAGGAATTCTCTCAGGAGTTCATGCATCTCTCCAGGAAGGCCAGTGACCAGTGGATCACATTTCAGCACTTTAACGTCCTCCAACACACGTATGTCACACGACTGAACAGAAGCTCAACCAGCAAGTCAAACCAAAGGATCCACTGGCATCTCCTTCCCTGGAAAAGACATCTCAGGTCAAGCCAAATTCGCCAATGAGCCTTCTTTCATCCTGTGCTGCTAACTCCAAATTCGGCAGATGAGCCCCCAGTGTATCTTTGTCCAGAAAGCCACATGAAAAGGAACTGTTGGAACTTGAGTCAGCCTCAATCATTGAAGGCTCAGTAAATGTGGGAAAAGAGACAAAAGAAGAAAAGCAGGGGAAAGGGATGAAGCTGCATGCGGATGATTCTCGGGGGGTTCTGGCTCGATATACAAAGTCAGACTCCCAGCTGGAGTTGAGCCCCCCATCAGCTGGATGTGCGGTGGCCCCAGGACCCTTTGACTGGCCCTGTTTCCTGCTTACTTCTGTTGGGACGGGCCTTGCATCCTGTGCTGCTAACTCCGTCAACCACTTGATGAGTTGCCATTGACTCAGACATGACTAGAATGAAGAAGGGACCTCTGGGAGGTGGACCCATCAGCGCGCCGAGCCCGCTGTTAGCTCTGTCCCTGGCAGCTTGTTGGGCTATTCCAAAAGTGGGGCCCTTCGGACCTGAATGGGGGTGCAATTCACTCCCAGGAGCCTTGGGGGACTTCAACATTCTCCTTCACACCTGCTGTTACACACCACGGAAGAGGGTCAGCATTGCCAACGTGGGTCGGGGCCTTCCCACCTGTCTTGGGTTGGACAGCGGACCCTGGCAGCCTGGACGCTGGGCGTATCTTCCTGGAGGGATCCTCTACTCCTGACAGTTTCCGCATTTCAACGCCCTGAGCTGGGACCTGCGCGAGGACTACTCCCGGGGTTGAGCGGCTACTGCAGGACGTGGGTCACCTACCCGGCGCTGGTGCTGCGCGGCTGCCAGGCCGGTAGCGATGTCCGCCGCTGTGCGGACGCTGGACCTCACCACGTGGACCTTCCCTGTCGTTGCCCTCCGCATCAACCTGTACATCTATCTTGCTGCGGCTTCTATGCAGACGCGAACGGCAGCAGCTCAGGGCAACTGCTCTGCAGCCCGAGGCACCTGGCGCTGCTGCTCACGCTGACCTGAGAGCACAGCGCTGGCCCCATTGCGCGTCACCAGCTGAGGGGCGCGGGGCGCACAGGCAGGCGCCCTTAGAGGCCTTGGTGAAGAGCACCGGAAGAAGAATCGCTGGTTTTAATACAAGATAGTAACATCATTTGTTGCTCAGCGATAACTGGACATTTCTTTTTAATGATATACAATATGCCCTCCAAATCCAAAAGAGGTTGGCCCAATCGATGACTTCAAAGGACTATTTTCCCCTTTGAGGGTCTTTATACACCCCTCCTCCTCCCCTTTTCTTGTCCCCTCTAGGTGTACCTGTGCACTCTCCTCTCCCAGCTCCTTCCCCGCCACCCCCACTTCCCACCTGCTGGCCAGAGTGGCATCAGGCTGCCCCTAAGGTGAGCGCTTGATAATGTGGTGTCTGCAGCCTGTGTGCGCAGACTTTGCTGGGCCTAGTCCCAGGAAGGGCACAGTCTGGCCCTGCACGCCTTTGAATAAGATGGGGCCCCTACTCCCCCAGTCTGGGCTTCCTCCACTCCACCCATATTCTCCAGCCTGGTAATGAACTATTACCATCAAGGGTAGGTTGCCTCAGGCCACTGGGCAGGGAGATTTCAAACGGTTTGCTTGGTGGGGGGTGGGGGAGGAAGTCTCAGACTGGACTGCCAGCCCCTGCACCCACCTCCCCAGTATCAGAGCTTCAAACCAGGGAACAGACAGCACCTTTATAATCCACTGTAAACTGCAGGTACTGTGTGAGGCATTTCTTTCTGAAAGGGTGGCTCTAGACTCAGTATCAGAAATCCCTCCGGCTACAAGCCCATCACTGTACCTCTTTGGTTGCCAATGTGGGTCACCAGCTCCTCTCGGCTGCACCGTTTTCTCCAGCCTGTATGAGACGAGAAGTCGGGGAACAGGGTGTGCTGGGCTCACCAGCCACGTATATCACTTTAGCCTAGTGAGCACGTTATACAAAATCATACAAGGCTTGGTCTCAGCCTCAGAACTAGATTTCTCTTTTGTTTTATGGCCCTAGCCTACTCTGAGGGAATAGTCATCAATCCCATCTATTATTCATTAATATAAAAAATTATTATTATCTTCAACAAATGAAAACCCAAAGTCCTTTTTAGGTTGTTGGCTTATCTAATCACTGTTCATTATATTTATAAAAGGCAATGCCAAAAAAGAAAAATAAAAACTTTAGACAAATTTAATTTAACAAAGTTTAACTAAGCAAAGAATGATTCACGAGTCAGGTAACATCTTGAACCAGTGGAAATTCAGAGAGCTGGCCCCGCTGGGCTTCCCATGCCTGGCATGTAGCACTTGTTCAATAAATATTTGCTGATAATCTTGATTAACCATATGGATGTCTTACATACAAAAAGAGAATTAAAAATAGAACTTCAACATTTCAAGAAAGAAATGCATGCCCTGTAAATTCCTCATGGTCTTAAAGTAGATTTGTAAATGGTTTTGGAAATATTTTGCTTCCAGACTATGCTTTAACCCTACAAAAACTGCCCCAGAGAAGGATGAGACACCCTTGCTATAATCGTCTAAGAATTCCTCTTGGCTTGATGGGTAGACTGAAATGCAGGAATATCAGTACAGATGCTTTAATGAAAATAAAAATGTCTTTAATATGCACTAAAATATTTAATCTTTAATATGCACTAAAATTATTAAAATGTTTAAATTTTAATAATAAATTTAATAAATTCTAATTTTATTATTAAAATGTCTTTAACATGCGCTAAAAATTTACGAAATTTTTCTCTCCCTGTATCATCTCATTCAAGAGTTGTTTCGTTTATCATTTACATCAGCAGTGCCATATTTTTAAACATATGAGACAACCTGGGTAAGTGGTTGGACTGAGTAGACTGGTCATAGAGTTTTAGGTTTCGGAAAGTATTAAAAGATATCAATAAAATAAGGGTTATGATAATCAAATAAATCTAGTTAATTCTTGTTCTGTTAATTCATTAAGAAAGTAGAAATTAGGATTTTCTCATGTATAATGGAAATATAAAAACCTGCGTAAAAATTTCATTTGGCGTGTTGGGACTGGAGAGCCCAAAACAAAACTTTTTTTTGTTGTTGTTGTAGTGCTGATTTTTCCATTGTTTTTGCTGCTGCTACTATGATTGTAATGGAGAAATTTTTTAAATATCTTTTTTTTCAAATAAAAATAATTAGTATTTGTCACCAGGTTGGCATCTTTTTGGAGATCCATGCTGTGGCCAAGATAGCAGTGGGTGAACACAGCCAGAGAGTTGCAGAAGCCGTGCAGGAACCTGGCATTCTGTTTTAATACTGCCAAAAGAGGGGAGTGTAACTCTAACTTTGTTCTCTGGGAAAGATTTGCAGCTGGAGAAATAAAAACAAAAAGCAAATAATGTAGCAAATGTTGATGCACAAGGCATCTTAAAGCTGAAGCTGGAGCCATATATTTAGAAGAGAAATCCTTATGCTACTACTTTCAGTAGAAGACACGGAAAAAGCAGTTCTCAAGTGAGAAAAATCCTGGAGAATAAGGGAGAAAAAATAAAGCAGTTGGCCACAAAAGCTGATAGATAGCACTGCAAAGGAGGAGGTAATGGTAATGCCAATCCCATAGGTTTGGGGAAATGTTTCCTGTTTTCCAATGCATAGGAGAATCCTGAAACTTAGAGGCCTCGCTCCTCTGTTCTTCTTCTACTTCTTAACTATATATACTACAAAAAGAAAGGACTTTAAGAATTAAGACAGACACAGTCTGACTTCACACTAGTTATCTTCTCTCTCTGCTGCCCAGTAGACTAGACACAAGCCACATGTGGCACTCACAAGTACACTTAAATTATTTAAACTTTTAAGAATCCAATTCTTCAGCTATACCATCCATATTTCAAGAAGTAAATAACCACATGTGTCTCAGGGCTGCCCTGTGGACGGGGCACATCTAGAACTTTGCTGTAAACACAGGAGATTCTGTGGGGCAGGACTCCAGACAAGGGATGTTGTGCTAAAAAATACATCCACGGTTGCATTTCAGTTTCTATCAGATATTTTAAACTCACTTTTTCATCAGAATCTTAAAATAAAGATGGCATTCTTTGATAAACAATGGACTCAATTTTCTATTAGATGGGGATTATTTGTACTAAGTGATACTTAGTGCATAACTAGTTAAAATGCTCTATTTTTTTCTATGAATACACTTTTATTTTCTCCCCCATTCCAGGTATTACAACCACATGGATTCCCAACGTTATTCATCATCCTGAGTTTCCGATCCACAATTTAAATTCTTTGGTCAAATATGTTCCTCCCGATCACTTCTCTACCCTTTTTACTTCCTCTGTGAGTTGTTTATAGCCAATCTAGGTGCCTGGTATAGCATTTCCCTCACCTGGTTTTCCTAAGTTTTGTATATTTTTCTTTTTTTTACATCTACAGAAAACCTCATGCCATATAAAGTGCTGTTCCCTTTCATTTCCTTACTCTCTGCTTTATTCTAAAAAAAAATTACAACACTGTGCTCCTAGGTACCCTAACATAAATCAGTTATATTATTAAATATTATTGAATGTATAGTCTACATAAGGCATTGCAATATAGCACAGAGTCCTGCGTCATCAGTACACCTTCAGAAATAAGCAAATGAAAGATGCTCATGGGTCTTCTCTTACGAAGACATCATCAATTCGACATCTCTAAGTGATCTTAGTGAAGCCTTCCATCCTCTCTGGAGAATGAAGGTAGAGATTGTCTTTACAAATCTCATTCCCTTAAAAGGTGATCTCATCTCAGTGTTTTACTTGTATTAATGGAGCAAGAGGATGTTTAGGAGAGAGGTAGGTCTTATGGTTGTCTGTCAATAAGACTTTCTGTGGAATATTTGGTATAAGGACGTGCAGACAGAATTACAAGATGACTGTGTGATATTTCTACTTGGATTGTGTTATGTTACATGGCAACAAGGATTTTACAGATATAATTAAGCTTGACTAATTATCCATAAACTATACAGGCTTTCCAGGTAGACTTAACCTGATGGCATGAGCTTTGAAAAGCAGAGTCTTCTCTGGCTGGTAGCAGAAGACGAAGTCCCAGGGATCTGAAGCACGAATGATTTCATACAAGAGAGTTTTTCTTTGCTAAGCAGACCATGAAGCAAGAATCATGAACAACTCACAGCACCTGAGAGAAGTCCCAGTAGCAAATCGGAGAATTTCTTTTCTTAATTTTTTAATTAAATCAATGTGGGGTATGATGTGCTGATTTTATACACAACTTGGAATGCTTACATCAAACCGGTTAGCATAGCAAACCCAAACTTAATTATTGGGTTAAGGCATTTATACTCTACACTTAAGAGATTTGACGTGTACCTTTGCAATATGCACCATAGGTATGGTCCCACTGATTACCCTCCCTCCTTCCTACCCCTTCTCCTTCTCTTCCCTTCTTCATCCTGAGCTATAGTTGTGTTTTATCTTTCATATGAAAGTGTAGGTGATTATACATTGGTTTCATAATAGTAATGAATACATTGAATACTTTTTATTCCATTCTTGAGATACTTTACTAAGAAGAATATGTTCCAGCTCCATCCATGTAAACATAAAAGAGTTAAAGTTTTTTTAAGGCTGCATGATATTCCATAGTATACATATACTTCAATTTATTAATCCATTCATGTGTCAGTGGCCATGTGGGCTGCTTCTATGACATGGCAATTATGAATTGGGCTGCAGTAAACATTTTGGTGCACATATCTTTGTTCAAAGTGATTTTTGGTCTTCTGGACATATACCTGTTAGAGGAATTGCAGGATAGAATGGCAGGTCTACTTTTAGATCCCTCAGTGTTCTCCCAAATTTCTTTCAAAAAGAACATATTAGCTTGAATTCCCACCAGCAATGCAGAAGTGTTCCCTTTTCTCTACATCCATGCCAACATCTGTAGCTTTGGGATTTTGTTATGTGGGCTACTCTTACTGGAGTTAGATGATATCTCAAAGTGGTTTTTATTTGCATTTCTCTGATGATTAAAGATGATGAGCATTTTTTCATGTGTCTGTAGACCATGCGCCTGTTTGTTTCTGACAAATGTTTGATAACCAGACTCCACAGAGAACTTATTAATAAGAAAAGAACAAGTGATCCCCTTTCATTGTGGGCAAGAGAATTGAACAAATCAGAGAATTTCATCCTATGACTGGGAGTAACAGAAATCTGACAGTGACCTCGATATGAACTTCAAAAGCAGGTTGTTCCCCAGAGCCCAAAGCTTCCATCAGAAACCCAGCTTGGAAGTATGCTGACTTTGGCCTTTTGAGCCTCTGTGTTGAGAACCCAGATATCTGACCTGCAGAACTGAGGGATAATAAACGGGTGTTGGTTTAAGCCACTAAGCCTGTGGTAATTTGTCTTGCAGCAATAAATAATACCATATTCACAGACACTAGTACTACTACTGCCAGAAATAGCAAACGCTCATGTTGTACTTGTGTAATGCCAGGGGCTCTTCAACACATTTCACAAATATTAATCATTGCTGGTAACAACCCATAGTAAAGGTACTATTATTTTTTCCAAATAGAGATGAAGAAATTGAGGTACATGACTCTTTAAGTATAATAACTCACCAAATTGACAAAGGTCATAAATGAAGTATCCTTGAAAGTCAGGCAGGTTGATTGCAGATGTCATGCTTTCAACCGCACACTATATTAACACATTTTTACAGTAGTACTGCACTCACACACACTGCATTTATCTAAGACTATTTGTATCCAGTTTCCGGGTTTTTTTTAAATTATAAATCCCCAGATAGTTGGTTGTTACCCTGAATAAATTCATTCATTTCACAAATATTTACATAGGGATTTGACTGCTAATGTACAGAAAGCATAACTCTCAGAGCATCAGAATTCAATGTTAAAAGAATACATAGATATTGTCTTGATCGAACTGGATGTTTGATCAAGAAGGGGAAAAAACAATGCATCCCTATTACAGACGTGACAAACTCATTTTTGTGATGAGCTTGCTTGCTTAGGGTCCCAAATTAGCTCCTTTTTGTCTGTATCCCCTGGAATAACGGTGTTTGTTGTTCTTGCTGGGGAGTTTTTTCATTGTATTTCCATCGTGTTTGTTATTGCTTTGTTTTGCCTGTGTCTTCTTTGCTAGCTGTTATGCTCTCAGTACATAGAAAAATACTACAATAGAGGATTGTAAAAAATATATATTTCTAAGGATAAGTAACCGTGTGTATGGGTAAGTAAAGGAATTACCCTTTCCCCGCTGGTTAAGTAATAAATATTTTATAAGCTCTGTCCTCCTTGAGAAGACATCTATTCCCAGAGTAGTGATAATGATCTTTGAAATGAAAGTGAGCAGTAGTGTACAGTGGTGAGCATAGTTGTCTTCCCAAATCAAAGTGACTTTGAAGTTGCTTCTTCTATATGCCTTTATAAAAGTTTAGAAAATATCAGTACCACTGCTGTAAGAGGAGGGAGCACCACACAAACTGAAGTACAAGTTAATCAATCAGAAAACATATAGGACAGGTTTGGAAGCAAATGACCTCATTAAATTCCAGAGAAGGATAGAGCTTTACTAAGTAAGCAGAGATAATAGTTTGCTGGGTCTCCAGGCACAGGATGTTAGAAGAGCCAGCTTGTTCTAGACACGTAAACTTTGCAGCTATAAGGAAAAACCAGCTGAACATCCAGTGGCCTTCTTTGGACTAGTATGCTAAACTGGAATGTAGAGGTTTCTAGACCACAGATCAGGTCCTCCCTGGACTTCCCTCCACTTCTAACTCCTACCCCAGGACCTTTTGCTGAATGAGAAGAGAAAAAGGAAATTTGACGGTAGCATGGAAGACTGCAAATGATCCCGTGTCTCACAGAGCTCCGATCCCAACGCCCAACTTAGGAAACTCCCTGAAACCACATACAAGATATTAGAAATTAAACGGGAGTTAATAATAATTAGTGATCTAGTCGGGGCATGCCCCCTGAAAATCCTGATTAGAAGAAGAAAGTAAACAAACCCTTATCCTGGTTGCCTGACGGTAAGAAAAAGAAGTACTTTCTGGGACGAAGATTATTCTTTTCTTAAGTGAGATTTGATACGTTCCGCCTGCCACGTAATTGTTCCAGTTCATTAAAATGTTTTAATTTATGGATCTGCTTTTTTGTAGTATTATCATATTACGCTTTCAAAGTCCATAGTTTCTGTGGGGAAACTAATCCTTCCATTCCAGCCAGTGATAATTTGATCTTTCTTTTTCTCTGTTAGTTGGATAAAACTTCATCAGTTGCATTGATTGGTACCAAGGACTTGTTTTAATTATATTGATTTTTCTTTATAGCTTTCTTGTGTTTTCAATTTCTTAATTTATGCTTTTATATTTCTTATAATCTACTGTCTTGTTGCTTCACATTTAGTTCACTATTGCTGTTTTTCTCTATTTTTCTTTTTTAATGCAAGTTTAAGGTGTTAATTTGAGACTTGTTTCTAATGTAGACATTGAATGGGATAATTTTTTCTAGAAGTTATGCTTTAGTCGTGTCTCACAAATTTTGATGTATTTTCATTTTTATTTACTTCAAAATATTTCCTAGTTTATCTGGAGAATTCTTCTTCAACCCATAGGCCATTTCCAAGTGTACTTTTAATGTCATACTTTGGTATTTAATAGGTATCTTTCAATTCCTGAATTCTCATTTAATTAGTTTATGGTCGAAGAACAAACTTAAATTGATTTTTTTATTTCCTAGCATTTGTTTTATGATCTTTTATAGGATCAACCTCAGTAAATGTTTCATGAATCTTTGAAAAGAATATGAAATCAATTTTTAGACAGATGTTTCAGAATGCCAAATTTTAAATGCTGATGACAGTATTATTTGGGTCTGTTAGATCCTTGACAATTTTACCTGTACTTTTTCTTTCAGAGAGAAGAGTGCTGAGGTTTTCAATATGGTTGCAAATTTATCTGCTTTTTTCAGTTGTATTAGCAATTGATGTTTACATCTCTTGTATTTTATGTAATTATTAATGATTCTCATTTAAGTCTACTATTCTATTGTTTTCTTTTCTTCCTCTTATTCCCATTCACTCTTTGCTTCTTTCCTTTGAGGTATTTTAACAATTCTACAGTTCTAAATATAATATACTATTAACTTCTTTGCCCTGTATCTTTGCATTTTCATTTGACTTGTTAATGTAAGGATTACAATATTCCTACCTAAATTATTCTCTACTTAGAGTTATTATTTGCCACTTCAAAGGCAATGTAGAGACTTCACTGTCATGTCAATCAATTTACCATCTCAGTTTATATTTGGTGTTTTTTTTTTGGAGGGGTGGATTTGTTTTTAACCTTTGGTGTTCTGAAATTTTCTTTTGATGTATTTTGATGTGCTTTGCTTTGAATTTATCCTATCTGGGATTTGCTGAGTTTCTGGAATCTGAGTGCCTTTCACCAATTTGGGGATGTTCTTGAGCATTATTTCTTAGAATATGTTCATATTTTCTTTCAATAATCTCTCTCTTCTGCTTCTAGAGCATAAACACACCTGAATCCAATGTACTCAAATCTAATATGAAGGCATTAGATAATCTAATACATAGGGGGGAGGAGGGAGGGGAATCAAAGGGTGGGGACAGGCAAAGAGGGAAGGGGTGGAGGAGTAATTCTTTGTACCCTCAATGAATCCCCAACAATGAAAAAAAGCAAAAAAAAAAAAAAAAAAAAAGAACTTAAGTACACTGAAGTTAGACATTTTTATATTATTTCATGGATAAGGTTGGCTATGTTTAATGTTTTTACCCCTCTCTGTTTCTCAGATTGGATAACTTCTGTTGACCTATATATTTTTTTCTCCACCATGTTCCTTCTGCTATTGGCCTTGTAGTTATATTTAATTTGATATATTTCATTTTTCAGTGCTAAAAATTAACATATAGTTTTCTCACGTAATATTTAGTCAGTGCAGAATATCTTTTGCACCATCTATACTTCAATGTTTTTCAAGGTCAAGTTGATGTGGAAAAAGATATTCATAGCTACTTCAAAGTTTATACCGGATAAATTCAAACATCTTGGTCACTGGGCATTGACTAGTCTTTTAAGAAAATATTATTTAATTTATTTATTTAACTAACCATATATCCCTCCTTTTTTGATTGTCATGTACTTTTGTATTGGGTCCTAGACATAGAAAACTTATTGCAAGTATAATTGTTCTGTTAAACATTTCTTAGAGTACACTCGTCTGTTAATATTATCATCAAGTGACTCAGTTATGTTCAGATTGAGAAAGTAATCCAACATGTACCTGTGCCTGTCCTGAGTTAGTTTGAGACAGTGCTCTATGTCACAGCCTCTAAGCTTCTTTGAGTTGCTTTCATGTATATTATGTTCAGCTTGTCTGTGACCCTAGTATTTACATCAGAACATCTCCCATGTCACGCAGCTCTCATCAATCAGGAACTTCCTCACACTCTCCAGGTATTAGAGACCCATTTTTCTGGTTGATGAGGTTTAAAAAAAAATTAGGGAAGAATTTTTACTGGTTTGGAGAGATTTGACAACTCAATAAAACAAAGTTTTTCTTTGGATGGTATAAATCTTAGGGGCTTTTTTCCTAATCCTCTAGCCAGAAAGGGAAGAATTTTCTCAGAGTTTGTGCATGTGGAGAGGAGAGGAGATATGTGTGCACTTGTTCACCAAATTTACAGGTCTATTACTTGGGCCAGTGTTGTAACAATGCCAATAAATAAATAAATAAGAAAAATGAAAATCAAGAGGAATTTCCCCACAGTATAGTTTGCTCTTCAAGTTTTGATTTCTTTCCCAAATCTTCCCACTGTTCTTTACTTCTCAGCATCCTTGTGTTGTTGCTTTTGAGTCCTGTCCACATTTTTAGTTAAAATCAGTGGGAGAGATGAGCTTGCCGTAATCTTGTTTCGTCTTAACTGGTGTTGGAACACTCTTCTGAGGTTTTAATTCAAGTCATTGTATTATTCATTTTTGAAAAGTTTATCTGGTTATTTTTTTAATTGCACAGTGTTAATTTAATTTAATACTTCCGTGTTTCCATCGTATTTGTTAAAGTTCACCTGGTGCTTTAAAAAGAAGTGATCATACCAATTCACTGAAAGACTCAATGCTCTAAGACTTGGGATTCACATGCTGTCTTCTCATTATTAGTTTTAGTTTACATTTAAGGGGTTTTTTTCCTAGTGTGCCTATTAATATACAACTGCTTGTTAGACTTTTGCTTTAAAAATGAAGTTTCAGCACTTGGAATAAACTCAGATCAAGTTCAAGATGGCCTATCTACTTCCTGTGTAATCATGTAAGTAGTGTGTGTGAAAGGTTCCCAAGGAAGGGTTGGTTTTTTTGTTTTGGGGGGATTTTTTTTTCTGCTCATTTTTCTCTTCTATTTCAATTCCTATCTTACAAAAGGTTGTAAGTGGAGTTTTAAATGGTTAGTGGTAAAATGTGGAAAACAGGTCTCAAGTTGATTGATTATTACCTCTAAAGGTATAACGTCTGTAGGTAGCAAAAGTCTCCTAGAAAGACTTCTACCCTGATTGACTTCTGGGTTCTTATCTTTGCTTTTTAGCTCTTAATTATTGGTTGATGTATTTAGAGTGAAAGTGAGTTTATAGTTTATCACTATTTCTACTTTTTTTGCTAGACTTTCATCCACAATTTGGCCTGTAAGTTTCTTTTCCCATTTTTGAATCTTCAATATGTGCTTGTCAGTCTAACATTTTAATTATTTTTGGAAGAATGTTTGGTTTAAAAACAAGATGTTCACTGAAGTAAACTGGAACTCTTTCAACCTAGACTCTTTAGGGGAAAAGTTAATTTGTCAGAACACTCAATGCTCATCAATACCTATCAACTATATAAAGTATCCCTCCCTTAGGGAAGGACAGAATCTTTTAATAATGTATACCCAAGAAAACATCTCTCTTCGTTACACAAGCTATTTTTACTTTATCAAAAATATAACCCAAGAAATGGTCATGCCACAGAGTTTTTTCCTCTCCTGAACAATTCTAATTTTATAAAACCCTCTCCCTTTTTAAAATATGTGCCAAGAATCTTTGCATTTCTTTTCCCAGCTTTGAAATGCTCTAGTTTTATACACATTTCTTGATGATAATTCAATATTCAGTTTAAAGTATAATTTGCTAATAAGTACTAAAGTCGAGCCTACTATTGTTATTGAGCTTTATTACTGATGATTTATTAAATCAAGTGAGAAGGGAGACAAATTAATGAATCTAAATTGTTCTCCACTCCAGGCAGTAACGTTTAGATGTTCACAAATCAAGCAGGAGTTTCACAGAGGGACTGAAACAAGGTGGCTTTTAAAGCAGTCCCAAGTATGTTGCTGCTTGACATCTGAAGAACCCAGGGGCCGTTCTCAATTACCAGAAGATTCTCTCAGATCTCATTATCTCATAGATTTTTAGTTTTCATTCCTCCCTATGGACTCAGATGCCAAGCTTATAATTTTATAGCTTAAAATCTTACAAATGCTCATACCCATTTACTATAAACTTTATTAACAAATACAAACATAAATGTTCTTTAATTTAGTTGTCCTTAATTAACAACAAGATTAACTAAGGGCATATTAAAAAGGAAAGACTATATTTCATTCCATAACCAGAGGAAATAAGAAAATTTACTGATTTCAAAATGACCATGAGTTGCTAAGCACCATCCTATAATAAATTAGACACTGAATGTAAAACAAAAATTGCTAATGGTTATTTTAGAACAAAGAAAATACTAATCCACTTCTTATAATTTTTTAAAAGCCTATTTGGCTACATCTAAAGTATTAAGTATGTAATACATAATTGATGAGTGGTAAAAGATTCTAATATCCTGAAAAGGAGAATTCAATTATTTGCTGATTATTTTATTATGTATACAATAAAATGCACAGGAAAAATGTAAAATGTATTCATAGGGAAAAAAGGTATATAGAATGTAGGTAGATAGGTATAGACAAGATGCACAAATATGGGAAAGGTAAATATTAAAATTATGGTAAGTCACAGAGATTTGAGTATGCAAGAGATAACTTCATTTTCTAAATAAATATTTCATAGTTATAGATTTTCCAGTTATTCCAGAGTCTTAATATTTCAAATGAAAAGTGCTAATTATCATTAAACATACTGTATTTTATTTAAGTAAGCCAAAACATTTTAAAAGTATGTCTTAAAGCATAAATAGAATTTTTTTTTTCTGAAATAATGATGAATTTGGATTGTCTGTTTTACTCATGGTTGTTATTTGTATAATTTCTTAATATTTATTTAAATATGCAATGTTTTATGTATAATTATGATTTTTTTAAAGGATGATTTATACATTCTTCTGAGAAAATCTAAAAATATTTCTAAATTTCTATATGCAATTTTATTTTAAAATGTTAAGTGGTTATAAATTTTTTTTATGTGTATATAATACATTGTATGATGCCGAAGTCAGGGATTTCAGGGTGCCAGGAAACAGAACACTATTCATTATACTTGATAGACAAGTTTTTGTTTTTCACCCACTTCCCACCCTCCCCTTCTTAGTTTTCAATGTCTTTTACATGATTATACCACCATATATACCCATCATCCAGCTACCACTTATTAATGACAGCATGAAATGTTTGCTTGTTCATTCCTGACATACTTCACTCAGGATAATGGTCTCTAGTTCCATCCAAGTCATGGTGGAAGATATAATTTCATTCCTTCTCATGGCTGAGTAGTACTCCATGATATGAAGTCGATAATTAAGTCTGGAAACTTAGCTCCTTGCTGAATATCACTACCTTTAAAGTACTCCCATTAGAAAGCTATGCACCAATGCCAGTGCCTAGCCCACCCTCCAAGGCCCTTTTTCTAGGATAAGTTCACATACTTAATTGTCCTACTTTGTGCAATGACAGTTCTGATGACCATTCCACAAAAGGAGTTTCAAAATTGCTTTGAAGGTGGACTAAGTGCTGGCGTCAGTGCATAGCTGTCCAAGGGAGTACTTTGAAGTACTTTGAAGGTGATCTTAGTGATGTTCAGCAGTGAGGTATGTAGCACTTTCTCTAGGTTGAGTTCTTGAACTTAATTGTCTCATGTATACATACATAAACACACACACACACACACACTACATTTTCTTTATCCACTCATAAATTGATAGGCATTTGTGTCAATTTCACAACTTCACAGTTGTAAATTTGTGCTTTCATGAAATTTGGGTGCAGGTATATTTTTGACAAAATGATTTCTTTTCTTGTGCATAGACAGTAGTGTTATTGCTGGATTGGGTGATAAGTCTACTTTTAGCTCTTTGAGGAATCTCCCCACTGTTTTCCATAGATGTTTTACTACTTTATAGACCCACCAACAGTTCTATCCAAGTCACTGTGAAAATGTTCATGCCTCGTTGCTATATATGCCATTTGCATTTAAAGCTGCACAATAAACTTGAACTTTTCATTGATGCATTAATTGTTTCATTAATTTTATAACCATTTATTGAGATTCTTAATGTATGAATTCCTAAACCAAGATCTGGGGATAAAACTGTACAAGATGTATTCCTAGCCTCCTATTCAGAAGAAACAGCAATATTATAAGAACACCTTGAAGTCCAAAAGTTGGAAAGATTGGAATAGAGTAGCATAAAGAGTTTAAGTAGGTAGAAAATGAGAATTTTAACTTAGAGATGAAAAAGAAAAAACTAAACTCTTCCTTTATTGGAATCACCTCATAGCATGAGTATTTTCAAATAGGAAGTGGAATTGGGACTTTTGAGAAATAGTTGGAACATCTTACAATCTAGTGGATCAATGTTGATGGCTGACGTAAATAACATCTAACTCATAAGAAGAGAAAGTGAAAGGTGAAGGAGAGAGTAAGAGAGAGTGAACTATCAGTGGAGAACCAGTCAACAGAGGATAATTACCAGACATGTAATTACCAGAAGCTATTTTTTCAGGAGAAGAAGTTTTCTTAACTATTTGCAGGTGGAAGAGAAACCTACCCTGAATATGGAAATAAAAATATGAGTGAATTGTTAAAGTCAATTTCCTGACAAGGGAAATATGGATATAGGAATGAAAGAAGGAAAAATATTCAACAACAAAAGAAAAAAAACTCCACACTGGAACCTATTACTGATGACTTCATTTATGAATTTATGAATTTATTTATAATTATAGAATATATGTAAAAATATATCTATACATGTAAAATTATTTACATAAATTTTAAATTTATATAAATTTTAAATTTGTGTGTGTATACAATTTTTAGCATTGTTGAACTCTGGGAAATAAGATTCTAGATAAAAGATACCACAAAATATTTAATGTAAATCAAAGAAGGGAAAAAACTAAAGAAAATCAAAGATTTTACATTACATATTTTATACTATCTTTTATTAGGAAGCTTATTTCCTAAAACCTAATCAACTTGGGGTAATGATTAGCCAGCTTGAATGTTTAGGATTTATTATCTGTGTGTATGTTTGTTTAAAAATGTTTAATTTTATTTTACTCATTTTATTATTTGAATTCATACATGTATTATAAGGAATAAAATGAAGTTTCATTCTCAAAATAATGTCTAAATGTTCAATTATGCTGCCATGGTTATATAAGCATCTCAAAAATTTAGTTTTTTCTTAGTATCATCATACATTCCTTTAATCACTGTGTAATTATTTATTATAGTCAAGTTAAATTCTAGAAATAGATGAAGAGAGATCTTTTAACAAAATATTAACTAGATCCCTGGCAAAATGGTCAACTAAAGATATCTTTCACCAGAGGATCCAGTCCAGAATGAGAAAAATAGGACATGAGTCAACTTGAAGCAGTTGAAGTTGAGGGGTCCAAAACAAGGAGAAGAAATAAAGTTAATCAGCATTTCCACAGGGAGGAACAAAGCCATGAAAGAGAAAGGGAGAGAACAGAGAATAACTATGGAGCTAAGGGACTGAGGGAGCCCAGTACCAAACAAAGGGATAAGAGGAAGACCCTACCCCTCCCAGGGCCTTTCCCCAGGCTCTCAGCACAGAGCACCAAACATAGGATTTCTCACCCCAGAGTACACAGCCAGGAAACCCCAGTTTTCCTGCACCTAGTAATATCCATGTCCTGGGTCTCTATTCCACCAGACAGAAAAGTTAACAATTTTCATCTCTGTTGCTTTGTGCCCACAGTCCATCCCCGTTCATTCTTTGGTCACTAGACAAACTTCTCCCAGCAGAGGCCAGCCTCCTCACACTCTGGCAATTGGAATGCTAGCCTAGCCTCTCAGCGTACTGGAGGGTTTTCTCTACCTCCAGGCACCAGAATGTCAAAGGCAGTCCAACTGGACCCATTGGGGAACACACTGGGATCACAGAGGCTACTTTCTCCCTTGCCACATCTGGCTGGATCCTTGATTGGTCATGGGGGAAGAAAGACATGGCCTGCCCTCCTAACACATCTGGTGAGGTCTCTGAGGCTCTTCTACATTGTGTTTTCCAGTGAACTGAGTGTGTGCTGCCCACCTATGTAGAGGAAATTGTGGCTTAGCTGCTGACTTTGACAGATCAGGGTCTATCCTGGGTGTCCTTTATTCTAGGAGGGACCTTTCCTCATCCCTATAGAGTGGCTCTGTCTGGCATCTATACCCAGTGGGCCTCTCCTGGTGATTGCACCTAGCTAACACCTCTAACTTGCAGAGAGACAAGCCTAGCAACAGTCAAATCTTCCCTAAAAAGGTCTGGGAAACAAACTGCAGGCTGTGGTTCCCCTCCCTTAGCCACGAGAGAAGATAGTAGTTTATCCAGTCACTTGCTGTCAGGACTCCAGCAGAAAATCCTGGCACTTTGAATTTGTGTAGGAGTCATTTGTGCCACAGAGAGGCATAAAATTGGATGGGAGCAGTTGATTGGCCCAATGATTTGCCACTCCCAATTGTAGGGGAACAGGAGAGTTGCAGCAGATTAATCATTTACAACAAAGACTTCAGAAAATTAGGAGACTCCTTTACTAGATTGAGGGTGGACTGATACAAAGACAGATTTGCAATGAAACCAAGTGTCACATACACACTCACACACAGAGAGAGAGAGACAGACACACACACCGGCCTAGAAGCATAGGAATAGCTGGTGGTCTGCCACCAAGTGTTATGCCACCAACTTGAAGAAAGCAAGGCTGGTCCTCAGAAGATTTCATGCTATAGCCCAGAAACGAAGGTTCTGAAGGTTGTGCATGGGAAAGGCCACAGATATATATATTTTAACCCACTTCAACAAACAAGTGAAAGGATCGAGGATGTTGGAGCCTCCAGAACTGACTTCAGCCTGCCAGGTTCAGTTGTTAAACAGGTCTCTGAGGTGTGGTTCAAGTGACACCAATTAGATTATCTCTCAATAATTATTTAGGAACAAACTAACATTTCAGCTATGATACAATAATTAATAATATTTTTTTAAAAACTGAAAATACACATGGGGAGGAACCAGCAGAAGAATTATGGCCATGTAAAAAATTGGAGCAGATAAGCTATCACAAGAGATTATGAGGGAGATTATAGCAGAAAATATCATCTATGGAGAAATTTTTGAAATGTCAGAAATAGAATTCAGAATATGTATGGGAAACATGATGGATAGAATTGTGAAGATGGAAAAAGAAAAACAAAAAGTCATCCAAAAATTTGTCTCAAGATATTAGTAAAATTAAAGACAAAGTCACCAAAAGTCTGCACATAATTAGAAAAGATAAAGCAAAGTTTAAGGAATTGAAAGAGGCATTCAAGGAGCTATGAAATATCATAGAAAACTCAAGTAATAGTAGAAGATGAAGAAGAAAGAATTTCTGAAATTGAAGATAAAACTTTTCTTTCTTTCTTTCTTTCTTTCTTTCTTTCTTTCTTTCTTTCTTTCTTTCTTTTGTAGAGACAGTCTTACTTTATCACCCTCGGTAGAGTGCTATAATGCCACACAGCTCACAGCAACCTCCAACTCCTGGGCCAGGCAATTCTCCTGCCTCAGCCTCCCAGGGACTATAGGTGCTTGCCACAATGTCCAGCTATTTTGTTGTTGTTGTTATTGCAGTTTAGCCAGGGCTGTGTTTGAATCCTCCACTCTCCGTACATGGGGCCAGTGCCCTACCCACTGAGCCACAGGCACTGCCTTGAAGATAAAACTTTTGAACTAACCCAATCATTCAAAGAGGCAAGAAAAAGAGAGAACAAAAACAGAATATTTCCTGAGTGAGTTATGTGATTATTCAAAAAAATCAAATATCTGAATTATAGGGATTCCTGAAGGAGAAAACAATGGTCTTAAATGCACTGAAGCTCTATTTCAAGACATCATGGTGGAGAATTTCCTAAGCATTGCAAGACACACAGAAATTAAGATAGTAGATAGTTTCACAAATATAGCACCACTCAACACAAAAAAGCATCTCCTAGACACACTGTAATTAAATTTACCAAAGTCAGTATGAAAGAGAAAATCCTCAAGCAGCCAGATATAAAAATAGTTACCTACAAGATGAAAAAATATTAGGATGACCATAGACCTTTCAGTTAAAACTTTTCAAGCCAGAAAAGGGGGATCACTGGATTTTAACCTTCTTAAACAAAAAGGTTTTAGCCTAGGATCCTGTATCTTCTTAAACTGAGTTCAGTCTAGAGTTCTGTATCCTCCTAAACAGATATCTGTGATGAAGAAATAAAATATTTTATTAATATGTGAATGTTGAAGAAATTTGCCACATCTAGACCAGCTCTACAGGAAGTACTCAGCCCCTTTCTTCACCAGGATGGTGTATCACCAAAGTAGACACACTCAGAAATTAACAAAGCCTAGCTTCCACAATGGCACGAGTAATAAAAATAAGCACTTGATTTCTACAAAGCGAGATGAACAAAACTCTACCATATCTATCAGTTCACTCAATGAATGTAAATGCCTTGCATTCTGCACCAAAGAGACACAGGCTGGCTGACTGGATGCAAAAGCTCAAACCCAATATCTGTAGTCTCTAAGAAACACATCTAACCTCTCAGAATAAACCAGGCCTCAGGGTGAAGGGATTGAAAATAATAATCCAGGCAAATGAAAATGAAAATCACCAAAAATCGGGGGTTTTGATCTTATTTGCAAATAAAATTGGATTTAGATAAATAAAAATCAGGAATGGCAACAATAGACACTACATACTGGTCAAGGGAAGCATACAACATGAAGAGATTTCACTTGTTAACACTTATGCACCTAATCTAAATGCCCCTAAGTACTTAAAACAAACCCTAAATGATCTGAACAATTTGATATCATCAAGATCCATAATAGATGGAGATTTTAACACCCCTCTGACAGTATTGGACAGATCCTCCAAGAAAAAAACTAAACAATAAAGTAATGTATGTAAATACAAGTTTAGAACAAATGGGCTTAACAGAGAAATACAGAACATTTAATCCTAATAAAACAGAGTACATATTCTAATCACTCCACAAATCATCCTCCAAAACTAATCATATCTTAGATTTAGGTCATAAGTCTAACTGAACAAATTTAAATAAATAGAAATTATTCCTTGTGTCTTCAAGGACCATCATGGAGTAAAAGTTGAACTCAACAACAATAGTAATCTTAATATGATTACCATAAAGTCATGGAAACTAAATAACCTTATGCTGAATGATAGCTGCACTAAGGACAAGATTAAGAAAGAAATCATTAGATTTCTTTAACAAAACAATAATGAAGGCACACAGTATCAAAACCTGTGGGATACTGCAAAGGCAGTCCTAAAAGACAAATACATAGCATAATATCCCTTCATACAGAAAGCAGAAAGACAGGAAATTAACAACCATAACAGGCCATCTCAAGCCACTGGAAAGGGGAAAACAATCCAATCCCAAACTTAGCAGAAGAAAACAAACAACCAAAATCAGAGAATTAAATGAAGTTGAGAATACAATAATCATTCAGAATATCAGCAAAACAAAAAGTTGGTTATTTGAAAAATTAATAAAATCATTAAGCCTTTGGTCAGTCTAACCAGAAACAGAAAAATAAGAGCTCTAAAAACCTCAATAAGAAATAAAAAGGGGTAAATAATAACAGATACCATAGAAATATAAAAATCCTCAATGATTATTACAAAAAACGCTATGTCCAGAAATTTGAAAATGTAGAGGAAATGGGCCAATACCTGTAAACACATTACCTTCCTAAACTCAATCAGAAAGAATTATAAATTTTGATTAGACCTATATCAAGCACTGAAATTGCATCAAAAATACAAAATCTTCTAAAAAAGAAAAGCCCTGGACCAGATGGTTTCACACAAGAATTCTATCAAACCTTCAGAGAGGAAATAGTACTTGTATTGCATAACCTATTCCAAAACATAAAGAAGGAAGAAATTCTCTCCAATACATTTTATGCAGCAAATATCATCCTGATTTCAATACCAAAAGGACCCAATAAAAGGGAAAACTGTAGGCCAATGTCATTAATGAATATTGATCTAAAACTATTCAAGAAAATTCTAACAGACTACATTTACATTTTTTAAAAAATCGTGCATCATGATAAAGTGGGTTTTATCCCATGGACGCAAGATTGGTTCAATGTACATAAATCTGTAATCTGGTTCACCACATAAATAAAATAAAAAACAAAGAACATATTATCTCAATTGATACAGAAAAGACTTTTGACAAAATCTATCATTCTTCCTTGACAGGACTACTTAAGAAACTAGACATAGGTGGAATGTTTTTTAAACTGCTAGAGGCCATCTACAACAAACCCATAGTCAATATCATATTGAATGGAGTAAAACTGCAAGCATTGACACTTAGAACTGGAATCAGACAAGGATGCCCACTATACCACTGCTGTTCAAAATAGCTCTGAAAGTTCAGATCAATGCAACCAGGCAAGAAAAGGAGATCAAGGATATTCACATGGGGACAGAGGAGGTCAAACTCTCACTCTTCATGACATCTACCTTGAAAACTCCAGGAACTCAGCTACAAAACTCTTAGAGTGATCAGAAATATAGTAATGTTTCAGGATACAAAATCAGTGACCATAAATCAGTCACCTTCTTATGTTCCAAGAATAGTCACACTAAGGATGAAATTAAGGACACAGTACCCTTCACAGTAGCTCCAAAGAAAATGAGATACCTGGGAATATATCTCACAAAGGATGTGAAGGATCCCTATAAAGAGAACTATGAAACCTTGAGAAATGAAATAGCAGAAGACATTAACAAATGGAAGAACATACCATGCTCACGGCTAGGAAGAATCCACATTGTTAATATGTCCATACTATCCAAAGCAATCTACAGATTTAATGCAATCCCCTTAAAGCACCAATGTCATATTTTGAAGAACTTGAAAAAAAAATAGTACTTCAGTTCATATAGAATTAGGAAAAACCATCCAAATAGCCAATACAATTTTAAGAAAAAAAAATACGTAGCAATCACATCTCCAGACTTAAGGTTATTGTAGAAGTCTATAGTGATCAAAACAGCATGGTACTGGCACAAAAATAGAGATATAGCTCTATAGAATAGAATAGAGTACGTAGAGATGAACCCAGCCACATATCATCATCTGATCTTTGATCTTTGATAAACCAAACGAAAGCAGGCACTAGGGAAAAGAATCCTCATTTATTAACTGGTGTTGAGAGAATTGGTTAGCAACATGTAGAAAACTGAAAGTAGACCCACACCTCTCACCATAGAAAAAAATTGACTCTTGCTGGAAAAAAGATTTAAATTTAAGACACAAGACAATAAAAATTCTAAAAGAAAGTGTGGGAAAAACTGTTGACAAAATCACCCTGGGAAAGGATTTTATGAAGAAGACCATCTGGCAATTACCCCAAGACAAATAATAAATAAACAGAACATGATCAAGCTAAAAAGCTTCTGCACAGCTAAGGGTACCACATTAAAAGCAAACACATAGTTTTCTGACTAGGAGAAGTTATTCACATGTTATAAATGTGACAAAGTCCTGATAACTACAATCTACAGAGAAATCAAATTAATCAACAAGAAAAGCACAAACAATCCCATTAATAATTAGGCAAAAGACTTGAACAGAAACTTCTCTGAAGATAACAGATGAATGGCCAATGAACATATGAAAAAATGCTCATCATCCCTAATCACCAGAGAAATGCAAATCAAAACCATTTTGAAAAATATCACCTAACTCCAGTGAGATTATCCCCCATCACAAAATCCCAAAACTGCAGATGCTGGCATGGATATGGAGGGAAGGAAAACTTTTGCACTGCTGATGGGATTGCAAACTAGTACAATATCTATGGGATGAACTATAAAGAATTCTTAGAGAACTAAAAGTCACCTTCCATTTGATCCCACAATCCTGTTACTAGGTATTTACCCAGAAAAATAAAAATTATTTTACCAGTAGAATGTTTGTTGCAGCTCAGTTCACAATTGCCGAGATGTGGAAGCAACCAAAGTGCCCATCAACCCATGATTGGAATAACAAACTATAATAAATGTATACCATGGAGTACTGTTCAGCCATAAGAAAAAAACTGGGGACTTTACATCTTTTGTGCTTACCCGGATGGATCAAAACACATTCTTCTTAGTAAAGTATCACAAGAATGGGGAAAAAATGTATCCAATGTACTCAATAGTAATATGAAACTAATATATGAACAACTACAGGCTCACATGAAAGAAAAAACACAAGTGTGGTCTAGCAAGAGGAAGGGAAGAGAAGGGGAGGGAGTGGTGATGACTGTGGGGGTGGGGGTGGGGTCGTGCCTAATGTGTACAATGTAAGAATGTTCAGCACACCCTCTGGGTGAAGGACTCAAGCTCAACTTGAACTTTACCTTGGAAATGAGCCTTTACCCTGTGCCCTCATATAATATTAAATAAAAATAGATGTTAAGTAAATATTAAAAGGACAAATGAAATATTATAATCCTTCTTGTTTACAGCAGAAACACACAGAGCATTTTAGCTGCTCAAGGAATGAAGAGCTCTATTTCCACTAAGCCAAAGTAAAAGAGGACCAAATATCAATATGTCTTAAAATATTCTTTATTATACATAGTTTTTTTTAACTAACATAGTATGTGTAGAAAAACATTTCATATGAATCCTCTAGAACAACAGATGTGTGTCTAATGGCCTCCATAAAGTGAAATGTTTTTATTCTCCTTCTGCCACTGAGGGACACAGGAAATATCCTTCAGCAAAGGGCAGCAGCTGAAAAACAATAAAAGCAGCTTTAAGTATTTATCCTATGATTACTAGCTGTTTTTCACCCTCAACATTTATAAGGCTCCCATTTATTAGAAGAAAATATAAAAGACAAGTTCTGCTGTTAGACGCCCACTTGAAAATTAAAGGGACGCATATTTAGAAACAAATGTTGGTTCCTGAGACAGAGCTTTCTTGTTCTTTGTTACATATTTTTTCTACTTTCTTTCTCAAGTAAAAAAATTGTCTTAGTCATTGAAGAAAGGATTGAAATTTTTTCAATTAAGAACTTTCTAAGAGTAGAATGTGAACGTTTTAAAGCAATAACTGAGAAAATGACATGAAGGCTGTGTTGACCAGTTTGATGGAAGTATTTCAGAATGCATGTGAAAACCCCACACTGTACCCAAGAAGTGCATTAATGTACATAGTTAACATTCAATAAAGAAAAAAAAAATTCAGAAGAGTTGCGGCACTCTCCATATTCAATGCACCAGTACCTATAGTCTTGCCAGAAGTGTGCTGTTATACTTTGGAATTTTTGCCAGTATGGTCAATGAGAAATGGTATTTGTAGTTTTAATTTGTACTTTTATAATTGTAAATGTGATCGATAGTTTTAAATATTTGTAGGAACCATTTTAATATATTTTTGATGAATTGTTTATTTCTGCCCTCTACTCATTTCCTTTTTGTTTTTTTAATATTTTCCCTCAAATTTCAAAATTTACTGATAATAAAGATGTTAGCCCTTTATCTGAGGTATATACACTGCAAAAATTTACTACCAGCTTATTCATTTTGTTATGGCATTTTTGTAATAAAAATGTTTTTAAAAATCACATAGGAAAATACATTTTTTCAACTGAATTTGTATTTTGAGTCACATTTAGAAAGTTACTCCAAAGTTATACTTGTTCATTTTTTTTCAGTACTTAGAAAATTTCATCTTCTTAGATTTTGATCACTAGTCCATTTGAAGTTAATTCTAATGTACGGTGTAAGGTATGGATCAAAGTTATCTTGTTTTTCCAAATAGCTAACAGTTGTCTCAGAACCATTTGTGAAAAGTCTCTGTTTGCTTGAGGATTTGAGATGTCACTTTTATCTCATACTAAACTTCCATATATGCTTGGATTTATTTATGGACTTTTTTTCTATGGGTGGATCTATGGCTTAATCTATGGATTTATTTATGGACTATTCTATTAGTCTATTTTTCTATTTATATACTAGTGCCATTACATTTTAAATGCATGCAAATTAGTAATGTAAATACCCACTTTACTCTTACAGTAATTCACCAGCATTTTGTTAGGCCAAACTCTATGAAATTGCCACCATTTAATGACTATTACTCTACCAAATTTTCATCTGTTTCAACCTAATATAAGTATATGCATAATTCATGGACCATGTGGAGCCATTCACTGACTTACTCCAGAAGGGAGTATAAAAATTCTAGCCAAGTGGACTTCAGAATTTCTATCTCCCAATTCTAAATCGCTTATGGACCTAATGACTTCTGAGGAGCTCCTTAATAATTCTTCGTCTTTCTCTTTTTATCTTCTTACCCCCGTTCTAGTGATCGAGGGCCGAGGGGTTGCAGACAACATTCAGAGATTCTCCTCGCTGCCACCGTACCTCCCGGTGAGCTACCACATCCTCAGAGCAGAGACCTCTTTCTTCCTGAAGGAGACCAGCCAGGACTTGCTGCGGAACTCGAGCCTGCAGTCCCGAGTGGAGTCCTTCTTCATGTACAAGGCCAAGCAGCCTCCAGTATTAAATGCCAGCTATGGGCCTTTTTCTGTGGAAAAGGTCATACCCCTGGACTTAATGTTGACTTCAAACTTTTTAGATCCCTCCAATAAGTTTAGTTTCGACTGGAAATTGAAGGCCCACATCCTGCGGGACAAGATCTACATGAGCAGCCCCAAGGTGCAGGTCCTCTTCCACATCGTGGGCAGAGACTGGGACGACCACAGCGCCGGGGAGAAGCTGCCCTGCCTCAGGGTCTTCGCTTTCCAAGAGACCAGAGAGGTGAGGGGCAGCTGCCGGCTGAAGGGGGAGCTGGGGCTGTGTGTGGCCGAGCTGGGGCTGCTGCCCGGCTGGTTCAGCCCCCCCACGGCAGGTCCTGGGAGGAAGAAGTTGGTGGAACAGCTGGAAGGGAGTCCCGTGGAGCTGTACTACACGGTGCAGCCTGGGAGCGAGCGAGGGGACTGCGCCGGGGGCGACTTTAGGAAGGGCAATGCCATCCGCCCAGGAAAGGAAGGGCTGGGGGAAACCACAGCCCACCTGCAGAGGATCGGCACCGTGGGCCTCTACCGGGCCCAGGACAGCGCCCAGCTCAGCCAGCTGCATCTGGATGGCAATGTGGTCATCTGGCTGCCATCCAAGCCAGTCAAACAGGGAGACGTGGTCACTGCCTATGTCACTATCTCCAGTAATTCCACCGTAGACCTCTTCATCTTAAGGTAGGTGCCCAGACTGGCCCTGTCAGTCCATCTTTGGAGCCTGGTGTGAGGCTGGGCTCCAGGTTTGGCTGATAGGTTTTCAAGAAGCATCAATTTCCAATACCTGCAAGGACCCTTGGGCCTAAAAGTGGAGGCCAAACTATGACCCTGCCCGTGTGCACTGGGCAGATCTTCTGTGCCTTGTGGGGGAAGGTGGGGCAAAGGGAGGGCAAAAACTATCCAGAAGGAGCAAGGCTAAAGCCATTGTGTCCTTGAATTATCATCCCTTTTGAAGAGGGATGAGACGTGTTCTTTGCAGATATGCCAATATGGGTTACATGACTGAAAGTCTGTTCAGGGAGCCCAAAGAATGGCACGTGGGTAAAGATATCTCACTGTGGGTGCACATGTGAAAAAAACCAAGAATGACACACTTTTTTAATTGGGTGAGGTTAAATGTTGCAAGTTAATGGGTGGGAAAGCCTACATTCATGAGTCTAGCTTAGCATCGATTACAGTAATGTGCCCACCAAAAAACCCTTCCATGGAGGTATTCTCATCAAACAAGCAAACAGACAAAACACACTCAAATTAAAACAAAAGCAGAAAAACCCACCTTGCTGGCTCAGCAGGTTATTACCGAAGGTATAATAGGGCTGCTCTGTTACTCTGTATAATGATGCTAAAACTTGGTACAGGAGCACCTGTTTTCTGAGGATAACTTATACTGGGGGAAAAGCCTTTTTTTTTTTTTTTTTTGAGACAGCCCTGGGTAGAGTGCCGTGGCATCACAGCTTACAGCAACCTCCAACTCCTGGGCTCAAGCGAGTCTCCTGTCTCTTCCTCCCAAGTAGCTAGGACCACAGGTGCCCACCACAATGCCCGGCTATTTTTTGGTTGCAGCTGTCATTGTTGATTGGCGGGCCCAGGCTGGATTCGAACCTGCCATCTCAGGTGTATGTGGCTGGTGCCTTAGCGGCTTGAGCCACAGGCGCTGAGTCAGAAAAAGTCTTTTGAAGCAAATCCTCTTAGCATGTGGACTAGAATGTCATAATAATGAAAAAAAATTATCTGTGATTTAAGAAATGAAGATGATAAAAATAAGGGGTTTTTCTATTATAGTCAAGAAGGACTTAAGTTATAATTGCAACCTGTTAGAATAAAAAATTATCCACATAGTGAACAAATTGCTTGGAAGAATTTTTATGAAATAGAATGATAGCATGTGATGCTATATTGCAATTTTGTTGAACTTTTGTGACTACAAAAATGGTCATTCCTAAAGGTTTGCTTTGTTTTTATCAAAAGCATTCAGAGGCTTCATTTAGTTTCTGCAAATGTTTCTTAGTCCTTCAGATTCAAATAATTGTGTCCTGAGGTATCAGTCTTGTCATCGTCTTCATCATTTTTTCTTTTAATTTTTAAGAGGACTAATTGGGCAGATCTTCCTTTGGCAGTGTTTTTGAATATGATGGGAGGACTTTTACGGCCTTCCTTTCCAGGGTGTTATGAAATCCTACTTCTTTCGTGAGATTTAAAGTTCACTGCACAAAGAGAGCCCCATCACATTGGCCTTGAAACCTTCCCCAGTCACGGGGACATTCACTGACATTGTGGCTGGGAGGGATATTGTTGTCAATACCTTGGTAACTTTCCTGTAAGTGCTCTGATGTTGTAACGGCAGGGCCAGGATAGTCAGCATTCGGAGAGAAGTATCCAGGTTCGCTTGCTCCTGCCCTGGATGAGCAAAGACACTGATCTGGGGGATCTGAGTTTAGTATTTTAGTGTGTCCCTTTGCTCTCTTCATTTCCGGTCATTCAGTAATAACATAAACTTATCAGACCCTGGCTTTGGAAACCAGACACAGAATGACAGGGGACCGATAGTGTTGTTAAGTAGTTGGAAAAGTTTAGAGTCATAATTATCTTCCCATTTATACTTTGTTAACCTCCCTCATCAGAAATTGCAGGTTCTACTGTCTACCTGGGGTGAAGGTGAGCTGAACCACCAGGGTCCCCAGCCCCAAAGGGCACGTATGCTCTGAACTGGCTCTTGGAGATGAGGAGAGGTTTCCTAAATTTATTTTTCCCATCATGAATAAAGGCATGATGCTGGAGAACTGTGGTCCTTCAACCAGCTGGCCTCAGTTCTTTTGTGTGTGTGTGTTATTGTTATTTTATTTGTTATTATTTCAGTTTAATTTGAGGCTACAAAAATGAGGTTACAATGTTTGCATTTGTTAGTAGAGTCCCTCTTATAATTGTGTCCCACCCCCAGAGGTGTTCCATATCCCCTAACATTGTGCCTGTTAAATGGGAGCACTCCCTTCCCTCTCCCTCCTCCCCTCTCCCTGCTCCCTCCTTCCTTGATTTCAGTTTTTCTCTTATATGGGTGTGTATTAGGTCATTTACTGCAGCTGCTCAAATGCTACCTGATACTATCTATCTCTTCCACTTACAGCCTGTGTGACTTTAGGCAAGTTACCTGACTTTTCTGTGCCTCAGCTTCCTTATCTCTGAAACAGATAGAATGATAGTACCTGCTTCCTTAAGGTTGTAAGAATTCCATGGGCTAACAATTATTTGCAAGGCACTTATAACAGCGTCTGGAACATTCAGGTTCCTTATGTGTGCTGGAAATTACTAACAAGGCTGTTTTTAAGCATCCGTCAAAACTTTGATAAACACTAAATTCTCTTTTAGCTTTGAAAGGACATTGTGTGCCTTGCATTAAACAGCCATCACCAGGTTTGTTCTCAAAGCTGTATTGATTCCCATTTTGCCATGGTTTTGTTTAAAGAGCAACAACAACAAAAAATAATGACAGGCGTTTTGCAACACAGGGTGAAAATCCCTCTGTGGTGAAGTCCTCAGTCACATTACAGGGTGCTATGTAATGCCCCCCCCAACCCCAGTGCCACAGCCAGATAGATTCCCTCCGTTCTGGTCTTTTCAATCACAGATCAAAGTCCTGGGGACGGAGAGTCCACTTCATGCCTGCTCTCTGAGATATGGTGTGTATGAAGCCTCCTTTACGTTTCCTATGGATTACAAGTTTTTCATAAAAAGCTGAGCAGAAAATTTCCCCCAAACACACTTGCACTCGCAACTGCTTGTGCCTCGGGCTTGTCAGACTTCAATGAATGGGGAAAAACAAACGGTCTAAAGACCTGCCTTTGAGGTATCCATTTTTAGTCTGAAGATGGCATTTTCAGTATTGAAAAAGGAGCTGTTATGGGCAGTATACAAGTTTTGTTTTTTTTTTTTTAATTTTATTTATTTATTTATTTGAGACAGAGTCTTACTCTATAAACCCTGGGTAGAGCGCCCTGGTGTCACAGCTCACAGCAACCTCAAACTCCTGGGCTCAAGTGATTCTCCTGTCTCAGCCTCCCCAGCAGATGGAACTACAGGCACCCACCACAATGCCCAGCTAGTTTTTCTCATTTTAGTAGAGACGGGGTCTTGCTCTTGCTCAAGGTGGTTTGAAACTCCTGATTTCAAGAGATCATCCCCTTCAGCCTCCCAGAGTACTAGGATTACAGGTCTGGAGCTACTGCACCAGGCCAGTATACATGTTTTAGAATCTTAGCTTGATTTGGGTTGCCAAAGAAACCTGCTGGCAACAGCTTTTCAGATTTCATTTTGTTCTGTGTGGAGTGTCTGTCTCTCTCTCTTCTTTCCTTCTTCCCTCTCTTTCTTTCTCTCCTCCTCCCTCAACATGTAAGAAGGTGCTTTTTTTTTCTTTAACAAATATTAAGCTCTCTTATTTAAAAAAAAATTATAGACTCATAAGAAGTTGCAAAGACAACACACTTATTTCCTATGGACCCCTCTTCTAGCTTCCTCTGACGACAGCACCTCCCGTAATCATAGCCCAGAACCGAGTCCAGGAAATTGACCTTGGCATATTATTAACCAAACTACAGATGAAATGAGAATCAGCCCTTAGGTTCTGGGGCACGTTATCTCTATCCAGCTTATTTGTGGCTAAGAACATTTTCTAAGGGGAAGTTGTTCAGTGGGAAAAAAGAGTTTCTTGGAACAACTGCTTTCTCATGACCCTTAGGGAGTCCCTTCAAATGACCATTAGGAAAATACACACATACCCTGCTCCTCCTGTTTGCTGAGGGAATACAAAGAACTTTCTTCCTGTGCAGGAAAGCTTCCCTTGCATGTCGCTGTTGGTGTATGGTGTGTATTGACTTGGGTACATAGGGTATTTGGCATCATCCATAAAAAGCACCTGTCATTTGGCACATGAACACACAAGAAGAAGTGACCACAACAGACCAGGGTCTTGAATGCAGCCCTGGAGGCTGAGTCTTTTATTTGTCAAAAAAAACCAACAAGTATTTGAAGAGCTCAGCCTCTAACCAACTGGCAAAGGCAGTGGCTCTGGACTTCAGTCCTGCAGAAGCTAGCGTGGACGGCAAACCATCCGGCCTGAGTGAGAAGGCTCTGGACCTCCGCGTGCTGAGGAAGAGCTGCCCGCCGCAGACGTGCAGGGCGGGACTCTAAGCATCACGGAATTGCACAGGGCACACAGGTTCTGAGTTCAGTTGTCGTTCTGTTCTTCTGCCTCTACAAAGAGATGTCTTGGTTCTCTGCCTGCATGCCCCTAACACTCCAAGAGCACCTGCTAATCTTGCTTTTTTGGCTGAAAGAAAGATGGATCACAGTTTCCAAACTTTATCCTTTTATCGCTGGAATTTTACAATTTGGCTCTATGTTAATTGTTTATAGTTACCTTCTTTTGGTGACCAAAATACGAAACAAAACAAAGCAAAACTATGGTTTTATGTTTTCACTATGGATACAGTGTTTCTTGGCATTCATTCAATAAATAATTGATATTTATCACACCTTTTCCCATATTTCAGGCCTTGTTCTCCAGCAGTGAAGGAGACAGGAGAAACTTCCTGCCCATGTGGAGCGTATGGGGGGGAAGGTAAAAATAATAAAAATAGACAAGTAAATAAGGTAGATACCGCTAAGTGGTTTAGAGAAAAGAAGAGAAAAGGGATGGGAGGTATTAAGAATATAACCTAAATATGACAGACAAGGCAGCCTTGCTGAAAAAGTGGCATTTGAATTAGGCATGATCTTGGTAGTGGGAAGGGGGGGGAGCAACACATGCAAAAGCCCTGTGGCAGCTGGCTTAGGGTATTGCAGGACAATAAGGAGTTTGGTGTGGCTGAAACAGAATGGAAGAGGGAGAGCTGGGGGAGAGAAGCTCGGGGAGGACCTGGGATCCAGGTCACCTGGGGCCTCCAGGACCCTATGAAGATTTTACTTTTGTCTGTGTGAGATGGAAACCACCAGCAGGTTTAGAGCAGGGAGCATCACACACAAAATATACACATTTTTATGTAAGACATTATCTAGGTGAGAGGGCCTGGTGACTCAGATCAGGATGGCAGCAACAGGAGTACAATGAGTGTGCAGATTCTCCATTAATTTTAAAGCCAGAACTTATGAGATTGTGAGCACACTTAAATGATGGAGACACAGAGAGTCCAGATGTCACGGATAAAGGATGGAGCTGCCATTCCTGTGATAGAAAACCCCCAGGAGAGGCAGGTTTTCCCTTCCTAGATAGGCTATTAAATTTTATTTTAATTATAATGCATTTTAATGCTTAAAATCATTGTTTTAAGGGGAAAAAATGTCACTAAGCAAATAATACAGGATGATGCACACAGACGTGGCCACTGTGGTGATGTTGGTATGAGAGTCGCTCAAGTTTGGAAACCAGCGCTCTTTCTCTCCAGAGAGCGCAGCAAGCAGTTCGTGGAAACCCACCTGCCTCTGCCTGTGGCTGCTGGTCAGATCACAGAGAAATCCACCCAGGCCACAGAATGTTGGATCATCAAGGCCCATCGCTGGATCATTTCTACTGGGAAATTCATGGGCGACCACAGGAAGACCTTCAGTGGTCTCTGCTAACTGTGAAATCCAAAGACTTCCTTGAAGGTTACTTTGCAGGATAGATTTTTCTGACCAATCTATGATATTTGGAGAAAGCCTAGACTTTGGGAGAATTTTTATAGGACGAATAACCTACATAGAAACCTGACATAAGCTTCTTTTTCAGGATCATTTTCAGAAATGACATGTTCCCTGGGCAAAAAGCCACAGCCTGGATTTTGTCTGCAACTTCACGAATCAGATTCAAAGGCAACCCTGCCTTTCAGATCCACTTAGTCCCTGAGACTCAAAAGGCAAGGTGTGGAAGATGGAAGCTTTTTTTCCTATAGCTATAATGTTTCAGAAACCTGTTTTAGAAAACAAAATAACTGCCCACGTAAGTTACCTATGCAGATACATTTCACACACACTGGTAAACATGCTCCATGAGGGTGTGTTTCTCTCTCTGTCCATTGGTCTATCCCCAACCCTTGTCATATGGCTGAGCACAAAAAAGTCACAATAAAATGTTGCTGAATTAATGCAAATTAATGCAAAAGCAAATATCAAATCTATAACATAAACATCTTTTTCATGGATTTATTTTTTGGTGACAGACTAATTGAGGTTTCTTGAACTAAAAGTCAAGATTCCTAAGGGTAAAAATCACATTACAATAAGGATATTTGTATAAGAATGTTTATTGCAGCCCAATTCATAATTGCCAGATCATGGAAGAAGCCCAAGTGCCCATCAATCCACGAATGGATCAATAAACTGTGGTATATATACACTGTGGAATACTATGCAGCCCTAAAGAAAAATGAAGACTTTACCTCCTTCATGTTTATATGGATGGAACTGGAAAATGTTCTTCTTAGCAAAGTATCACATGAATGGAAGAAAAAGTATCCAATGTACACAGCCCTTTTATGAAACTAATTTATAGCTCTCAAATGAAAGATACAACTTAATTCTAGCCCAAGAATATGGGGAAGGGGTGGGGAAGGGGAGGGGAGAAGGGCAGCTGGGTGGTGGGAGGGTGACCGGAAAGATCACCTATATATCTGTCTAACAAGGGTACAAGTGAACTTTTCTAGAACTAGAATATAAATGTTTTGACACAATGACTAAGTAAATGACATGAAATTTATGTGAACCAGCTTGATGAAAGTAT
>CAUYTI010067044.1:0-28704 GCA_963575145.1 Galago senegalensis | reverse complement strand
TGCCGTGGCATTACAGCTCACAGCAACCTCCAACTCCTGGGCTCAAGCGAGTCTCTTGCCTCCGCCTCCCAAGTAGCTGGGACCACAGGCGCCCCCCACAACACCCAGCCATTTTTTGGTTGCAGCGTCATTGTTGTTTGGTGGGTCTGGGCTGGGGATTCGAACCCGCCACCTTAGGTGTACGTGGCTGGCGTCTTAGCCGGTTGAGCTATAGGTGCCGAGCCTCTTTTTTTTTTTTTTTTTTTAACAAAGACAGTCTCACTTTATGACTCTCGGTAGAGTGCTGTGGCGTCACACAGCTCACAGCAACCTTCAACTCCTGGGCATATGCGATTCTCTTGCCACAGCCTCCCGAGTAGCTGGGACTACAGGTGCCTACCACAATGCCCAGCTATTTTTTTGTTGTAGTTTGGCTGGGGCTGGGTTTGAACTCTCTACCCTCGGTATTTGGGGTCAGAGCCTTACCAACTGAGCCACAGGCACTGCCCTTCAGGCTAGTCTTCAACTTGTGAGCTCAGGCAATCCACTTGCCTCAGCCTCCCAGAGTGCTAGGATTACAAGCATGAGCCACTGTGACCAGCCTAGGATTCATAACATTTTTAGTGGTTTCTCTTTTCAGCTAGATGAAACTGTGGAAGCCCTTCTTCGATGCCATGAGAGCCAGGGAGAGCTGTCTTCAGGGACACAGGCACCTGAGACCCAGGAGGTGTCAACACATGATGGGACCTCTCTTACAGAGCCAGGGACATCAGAGCTGAGGGGTAAGATCACGGCCCTAGAATGAGAGGAGCTTAAGTTCTGGGAAAAGTCCTGGGGAGAAAAGGACTTTGATGTTGGGCGCCTGAATTTCCCACCTTACTCTATTCCTACTGTGTCTGTTTGCCTCTCCCCAAGTTGATTTCTTGTTTGGGTAGCAAAGTACCCTGAGTAAGGATATGGGCTTTGGCTCGGCGCCTATGGCTCAAGTGGCTAAGGCACCAGCCACATACACCTAAGGTGGTGGGTTCAAATTCAGCCTGAGCCCGCAAAAAAAAAAAAAAAAAAACAATGACAGCTGCAACCAAAAAATAGCCGGGCACTGTGGCGGGCGCCTGTGGTCCCAGCTGCTTGGGAGGCAGAGGCAAGAGACTCGCTTGAGCGCAGGAGTTGGAGGTTGCTGTGAGCTGTGATGCCGTGGCACTCTACCCAGGGGGATAGCTTGAGGCTCAGTCTCCAAAAAAAAAAAAAAAAAAAGGATATGGGCTTTGGAATATGACTAACTTGGTTCATAATGCAAATTATATTTTACACCAATTTTGTTCAAGAAAATATTACTGTTGAATGTTAACTGTGTATTTGACACCATTCTAGATTCAGAAGAATCAAAGGCAAGCATTAAAAAATGTTGTTCCTGGCTCAGCGCCTATGGCTCAAGCGGCTAAGGCGCCAGCCACCTGAACTGGTGGGTTCGATCCAGCCTGGGCCCGCCAAACAACGATGACGGCGTTGTGGCAGGTGCCTGTAGTCCCAGCTACTTGGGAGGCGGAGGCAGGAGAATCTCTTGGGCCCAGGAGTTGGAGGTTGCTGTGAGCTGCGATGCCACGACACTGTACCCAGGGCGACAGCTTGAGGCTCTGTTTCAAAAAAAAAGTTGTTCCTGCTATCAGGGAGGAAATGATTATAAACCATAATAAATCAAAAGTCTTTGAAAGGGAAGAAATGCATATGCAGGCACACGTGTGTAGTTCTAATTCATACTGGGAAGGTAAAGGAGGTTTCCCTGAGAAAGTGATATGGCAGCTCTGTCGCCTTGAGAAACTTGCCTCCCTGAACTTCAGTTTTCTCACTTTCAAGATGGGGGCTAACAATGCACCACAGGTTGTGTTGATTAAGCCATGAATGTGGAAGAGTTCAGCCGGAAACTTGGTATAGAGTGCTGGTAACTGCTGCTGTTATCCTCATGAGGATCTGTCCATCCCTCCCAGAGCCTCTGCCAATGCAGCTGCGGCCCCCTCTCAGTGAGCCAGCCTTGGCTTTTGTGGTAGCACTGGGTGCCAGCAGCAGCGAGGAAGTAGAGCTACAGCTGCAAGGTCGTATGGAATTCTCCAAGGCAGCTGTGTCCCGTGTGGTAGAGGTCTCAGACCGCCTTCAACGCCGGGTAGAAGAACTCTGTCAGCGAGTATACAGCCGAGGTTGGTTCTTTGTACCTTTACCCCAGGGTTGTCTGTCTCCGTCTGCATCATTATGGTACCACTTCCCCATCCCTCTAATTGCCTGTACTCACAGACAGCAAGAATTCCCCAAGGAAAAGTTCAGCCATTTTCTTGGGGAGTGGGTTAGGCTATAGAGGGGGGTTAGATTCCTGGAGTTGAATTCTAGGAAGATGAGTTAGACAAGTTACTGATGCTAGTCTGGCCTCCCCCTTCTAGCTAGGAACCAGTCTGGAGCACTTTTTGCAAGTAGCTGATCTACAATGTATAGTAGCAAGTGCTTAGTCTCTTCAGGTTGATAGGCTTCTCCCAGTTTCAATTTTGCTACTCTACCCTGGTCTCTGTAGAGTGGGATAAAAACTGGCTTTGCCATGAGAAATTGGCAAAAGAGCTGGTGGGTCACAGTGGGCACATAACAGATTCCAGAATGAGCTAGACTTTGTGCCATTGTCCTGAGTTTGCCTCCTACGTGAGCCCTGCCTTCTCAGGGGACAATGAGCCCCTCAGTGAGGTGGCTCGAGCACGCACCCGGGAGCTGGGCCGTGAGAACCGGCGGCTGCAGGATTTGGCCACTCAGCTACAGGAAAAGCATCACCGCATCTCATTGGAGGTAGGAATCAGGGGCTTTGGAGGTGGGATTATAACCAGGGCAAAGTTTGGATTAGATAGGTACCCAAGGATCTCAGGGAACCAAGTCCTCTATTCGAGCATCTCTTCCTTCCATTTCCCCCAGTACTCTGAGCTCCAGGATAAAGTGACATCAGCAGAGACAAAGGTGCTGGAGATGGAGACAACTGTGGAAGACCTGCAGTGGGACATTGAGAAGTTGCGCAAGCGGGAGCAGAAGCTTAATAAACACTTGGCAGAAGCCTTAGAGCAGGTAGGGTTAGGGTTCTGGGGTAGATGGAGCCAGAGCTGGGTACTCAGGGTCCTCACTTCTCCCCTTCATGTACATCAACTGTTCTCTCTCTGCAGCTTAACTCTGGCTACTATGTCTCTGGGAGCTCCTCAGGCTTCCAGGGGGGCCAGATCACACTCAGCATGCAGAAGGTAAGCAGCATCATTTCCTCCTGTAACCTTTTCTTCCTTGCACCCTTGACATTCTTCTCAAGGTGAAGTATAAACATCCACTTCGGAGGCCTTTCCTTGTCACTCCTGCTGTTCTTTTTTGTTTAGTAAATAATTTCTGAACACTGAGTGCTATTAGGTATATTGGAAAAAAACTAAATAGACAAAAACCAAAGGTTCTTTTGAGCTTAGGTTCTAGTTGGAACAGAAAAATAAAATAGTACATTAGTTGGTTATGAGTACCACAAAGAAGCACGGAAGAGAATTAAATGGGAGTACGTTAGAGTTGATTGGCATTCTGGTGGTCCCTCTACCCAGTTTTTCCTTACTGTACCTTAAGGTCTTCCAAGAATGCTTCCCTGACTCCTTGTTAGTTAAGAATCTTAGTTCCTAGCTTGGCACCTGTAGCTCAAGCGGCTAAGGTGCCAGCCACATAACACCAGAGCTGGTGGGTTTGAATCCAGCCTGGGCCCGCCAAATGACAACTACAACCAAAAAATTGCCAGGCATTGTGGTGGGTGCCTGTGGTCCCAGCTATTTGGGAGTCTGAGGGAAGAGAATCGCTTAAGCCCAAGAGTTGAAGGTGACAGCTTCAGACTCTGTCTCAAAAAAAAAAAAAAAAGAACCTTAGTTTCTCCTAGCATTCTGGGAGGCTGAGGTGGGTAGATTGCCGGAGCTCATAGGTTCAAGACTTAGTCTGAGCAAGGGCGAGACCCCCACCTCTAAAAAAATAGCCGGGCATTTTGGCAGGTGCCTATAGTCCCAGCCATTTGGGAGGCTGAGGCAAGAGGATTGCTTGAGCCCAAGAGTCTGAGGTTGCCATGAGCTATGATGCCATGGCATTCTACTAAGGGCGACAAAGTAAGACTCTGTTTCAAAAAAAAGAATCTTAGATTGCCAGGACTGACCATGTAATATTGAATTTTCTCCCACTTGCCTGGGAAGCCTTAGGAAAGCCCTTGGTTTGAGGCTTCAGACTCGATCACTGCCCTACAGAGGAGAGCTTAGGTGGAATATATGGTGGGAATGTGAAGGAAGTATGCCTTGGACTGGGCCCAGCCTACCACGGCACTTCCCACTTGTTAGTTTGAGATGCTGAATGCAGAGTTGGAAGAAAACCAGGAATTGGCCAACAGCCGCATGGCAGAACTGGAGAAGCTGCAGGCTGAACTTCAGGGTGCTGTGCGGACTAATGAGCGCCTCAAGGTGGGCTGTGTTTGGGGCTGAGAAGGCCTTCACCTGCAGCAAGGGGCTAAGCTTAGAATTCTCTTGCTAATCCGTTTTTGGCATCTCCTCTCCTAGGTGGCCTTACGCAGCCTTCCTGAGGAAGTGGTGCGGGAGACAGGAGAGTACCGCATGCTGCAGGCCCAGTTCTCACTGCTCTACAACGAGTCTCTGCAAGTAAAGACCCAGCTGGATGAGGCTCGGGGGCTGCTGCTGGCCACCAAGAACTCCCATCTGAGACACATTGAGCACATGGAGGTATGGCCCTGGAACAGGAGGCAAGAGGCAAACCCTTAGTTTTAAGGTATTCCTGGGCTTCAGAGGCCCCTGGTGTCCCTTGGGATTAAATTCTTCCTAAGATATTGTATCCTATGGTGGGGGATGCAGGGTTTGGGTGGATCCTTAATACCTCAACCCACAGAGTGACGAGCTAGGGCTGCAGAAGAAACTGCGCACAGAGGTTATCCAGCTGGAGGACACGCTGGCGCAGGTACGCAAGGAGTATGAGATGCTGCGCATTGAGTTTGAGCAGAACCTGGCAGCCAACGAGCAGGCGGGTATGTGGTGAGGATAGGGTGAAGGGTGGGTCCTTATCTGGGTGTGCCGGGTCCTGGCGTGGGGATGCTATTGATCCAGATGCAGGAGATAAAGCCTCTTCCACAGAACCTCAGCTCCCTGTGGAAATAAAACTGCATTGCTATAAGAGTCATAGCCAGCTAAAGTAGCCAATTAACTAACATAGGCACGATCAGAATGATGTGAGCTATCAGTTTCATCTGTGGTCTTCTGGCCTGGCGTTGTCTCCCTCCTTGAGGTATTCATTTTACAAAGATTTACTGGCTACTACCTATGAGCCAGGTTCTGTTCTGATCTTTGAGGTTATGCCAGTGATCAAAGAATTCCTACCATGTGGAACAACACTCTAGGAGGGGAATACAAACAATAAGGAAAAAAATAAGAACATGTATGTTAGACTCTTAGATTGTGACAAATATACCAAGAAAAGTAAAGCAAGAAAGGAAGATTAGGAGGTACCAGAAAAGGGTATTGCAGTTTTGGATGTATGAGATGCTGTGAATTAAAACCAGGGAAATACTTTTTTTTTTTTTTTTTGAGATAGTCTCACTGTGTCTCCCTCAGTACAGTGCTGTGGTGTCACAACTCACAGCAACCTCAGACTCCTGGACTTAAGTGATTCTCTTGCCTCAGCCTCCCAAGTAGCTGGGACTACAAGCGCCTGCCACAATGCCTAGCTTTTTTTTTTGTTGCAGTTGTCATTGTTGTTTAGCTAGCCCGGGCTTGGTTGATAATCATTGTGCTACGGGCACCAAACCCAGGGAAATATAATTAACAAAGTGACATTTGAGAATCTAAAAGAGCACTTGAGAGGCCAAGGCAGGTGGATTGCCTGAGCTCATGGGTTCAAGGCCAACCTGAGCAAGAGCTGAGACCCTGTCTCTAAAAAAATAGCTGGGTGCTGTGGCAGGTGCCTGTAGTCCCAACTACATGGGAGGCTGAGGCAAGAGAATCTCTTGAATCGAAGAATTTGAGGTTGCTGTCAGCTAAGATGCTGTGGCACTCTACAAAGGGTGACCAGGTAGACTCTGTACAAAAAAAAAAAAAAAAAATCTAAAAGAAGTTGATTGATTTTTAGGTTTTTATGAATGTTATAGTTACCTCTTCCTTTAAAGGAAATTTGGATGTATTGCCAAAAATGTTTCATTAGCAAAAATAATACAAATAGACAGTGTCAAATTACTTTTGAGTGAGTTTATTTTGAGTCTGCATTAAATTGATGAGGTCATACTCAGTATAATGCCTCAGTTTTCCCTTCCTGCATAATGGGAATAATAGCTCCTGCTTAGGGGTTGGAGCTTCAACCCAGGGACTAACTAGTTCTTGCATTCTTACTATCTGACACTTCCTAGGGCCCATTAACCGTGAGATGCGCCACTTAATTAGTAGTCTCCAAAATCACAACCATCAGCTGAAGGGGGATGCTCAGCGATATAAGCGGAAGCTTCGAGAAGTGCAGGCTGAGATCGGAAAGGTGAGAAGGCTGCCTGGGAAAAGCCTTGGCTATATTCCTGTGAGCGTGGTCTCACCTCATCGCTGTTCCTTTCTGCTTTGCAGCTCCGAGCCCAGGCTAGTGGCTCTACTCACTCCATCCCCAGCCTGGGACACTCAGAGGACTCTGGCCTCAGTGCCTCAGCCCCAGGGAAAGAGGAGGGTGGGCCAGGCCCTGCTGGTACCCCTGACAACAGAAAGGAGATAGCTTTAATGCCTTCTGCCACCAGTACTCCTTCCTCAGTGAAGAAGGAGGACCTGGTCCCCTCTGAAGAGGATACCCAGGCATTAACCCCTGGTACCCAGGGCCCTTCCTCCCGGGGCCGAGAACCTGAAGTCAGGCCTAAGCGGGAGCTTCGGGAACGAGAAGGACCTGGCCTGGGACCCCCACCTGTAGCCTCAACTCTCTCAAGGGCTGACCGAGAGAAGGCCAAGGTGGAAGAAGCCAAGAGGAAAGAGTCAGAACTCCTCAAAGGTCTCCGAGCAGAGCTCAAGTGAGAACCTATTCCTGTCTTCTTCCTACTCTTGCCAGATGACCTCCTGCCTCACTTACCAAGGCTTCCTCCTGTACTCTTTCCCAGGAAGGCCCAGGAAAGCCAGAAGGAGATGAAGCTGCTGCTGGATATGTATAAGTCTGCACCCAAGGAGCAGCGGGATAAGGTGCAGCTCATGGCAGCAGAACGCAAAGCGAAGGCTGAGGTGAGCGCACATGGGGCTTGTGGGGCAAGCAGGGAAGCTGCCCTGGGGGATTCTGACCAGAACAGAGTCCTAGGTCAGCAGGGAGCAGTGAAAGAGAGCTCCTTGTGGCTTTAGGTTGATGATCTACGGAGCCGCATCCGGGAATTGGAGGAGAGGGATCGAAGGGAGAGCAAGAAGATTGCAGATGAAGATGCCTTGAGGCGCATTCGTCAGGCAGAGGAACAGATAGAACACCTACAGCGCAAGTTGGGTGCCACCAAACAGGTTTGACCCTGTTTTGATCTCTTTGCTTCTGAGTACACTGTTGGGTGCCTCTGGCAGATGTGACTTCTAAATGGCCTCATTCACTCTGTGGTTCTTTGAAATGCTACGTTTTTCTGTGGTTCATCTTCCACATTTCATCTTGTTTCTGCCCACTTGCTGCAGGAGGAGGAAGCTTTGTTGTCAGAGATGGATGTGACAGGTCAAGCTTTTGAAGACATGCAGGAGCAAAATGGGCGGTTGCTACAGCAATTGCGAGAAAAGGACGATGCCAACTTTAAGCTAATGTCAGAGCGGATCAAGGCTAACCAGATTCACAAGCTACTTCGGGAGGAGAAGGATGAGCTAGGCGAGCAGGTTCTTGGCCTCAAGTCCCAGGTAAGGCTGTTCTTGGCATGCAGGGTGAAGCTGGAGAGGCAGGGTCTCCCTAGCATGAGGCTAAGTTCTCCCCCATGCTCAGGTGGATGCCCAGCTGCTGACTGTGCAGAAGCTGGAGGAAAAGGAGCGGGCCTTGCAGGGCAGCCTCGGGGGTGTGGAGAAGGAGCTGACACTGCGCAGCCAAGCCCTGGAGCTGAACAAGAGGAAGGTGAGTGTTGGTGTCTGTAGCTCAGTGGGTAGGGCGCAGGCCACTTACACCTAGGCTGGCGGGTTCAAATCCGACCCAGGCCAGCTAAACAACAATGACAACAAATAATAGCTGGGCGTCGTAGCAGGCACCTATAGTCCAGCTACCTAGGAGGCTGAGGCAAGAGAATTGCTTAAGCCCAAGAGTTTGAGGTTGCTGTGAGCTGTGATGCCATGGCACTCTACCCAGGGCAATAGCTTGAGATTCTTCTGTCTCAAAAAATAAATAAATAAATAAATAAAAACAAGGGGAAGGTGAGGCCAGACCTGAGGGCAGTGTGCCTGAGGCTACTGTGGATGGCCTGGGGCTCTGCCCAACTCTGCTTCTGCTTATAAAACAGTTTGCATATGTTGAACGTTTATTGTGTGCCAAACCCTGTGCTCGATCACATTTCAGTCTCGTAATAATCCTACCAAGATGGTTTTTGTGTTTATAAGTAAGAATGCTGAGGCTTAGGGAGGTCACTTTATTTGCTTAAGAAAGAGTGGTGGGATTTGGGTTCAAGTCTTTTTGGCTCCAGTACCCCCATCCTTGTTGACTATAAAATGGGGATGATGGTCCCTGTCAGTTTATTAAATATCAATATAATCTAGCTTATGACAAAGGCTTAAGATTAACATTGATTTTCATCTTTTTTCTCACAAAGGGCTATTTTCTTCTCCAGTTAATTCATTCATTTAAATAGTATTTTGTATTTTTTACTTTATTTATTTATTTTTTTGAGACAGAGCCTCAAGCTGTCCCCCTAGGTAGAGTGCCATGGCATCACAGCTCACAGCAACCTCCAACTCCTGGGCTCAAGCGAATCTCCTGTCTCTGCCTCCCAAGTAGCTGGGACCACAGGCACCCACCACAATGCCCGCCACTTTTTGGTTGCAGCCATTGTTGTTTTGGCAGGACCGGGCTGGATTCAAACCCACTGCCTTAGGTGTATGTGGCTGGCGCCTTAGCGAGCCACAGGCGCCGAGCCTAAGTAGTATTTTTTATGCCCCTGATGTATACTAGGCCTTGTGCTGATCGCTGTGGAGACAAGAGAATCCCTTCCTTCCAGCCATGGCTGGAAGAGGCAGTCTTGAGAGGCAGAACAAGCCAGTAATGCTACAAATAAAATAGTGCGAAAACAGATTTCAGTGAGTCTTATGAAGGAAACTAAGGTTCTGTGAAAGAAAAACGGAATGGCCAGGTGTGGTGGTGTACCCTGTAATCCTAGCACTCTGGGAGGCCAAGGCAAGAAGATCCTTGAGCTTAGGACTTTGAGACCACCCTCAGCAAGAATGAGACCACATCTCTACTAAAAATAGAAAAATAAGCCAGGCATTGTGGTGGGCGCCTGTAGTCCCAGTTGTTTGGGAGGCTGAAGCAGGATCACTTGAACCCAAGAGTTTGAGATTGCTATGAGCTAGTCTGATGCCATAGCACTCTACCCAGGGTGACAGAGTGAGACTATCTCAAAAAAAAAAAAGGGGGGGGGGGACTCCTTGGTAGGTGACTTTTTTTGCTGAGACCTGGGGTGATTGGTTGTGTGTTAAGGAAATTGAGAGGAACAGAGAGAAGAACCCAAGGAAACCTCAAAAACCAGAGAGAGTGTTTTGCAGGTGAGGAATTTGAGAGAGGGGAATGTTGAAAGGAATAAGTGATAAAAGGCAGGAGGTGAAACTAGCTTAGTGTAGATAGTGCTGGAACTTTTGACACAGCATCACTGGACTAAGTAGGGTTCCATGTGCCTGAGTCCCCAGACTTAGAACAATAAGGCCCCTCCTTCCTGTCCCACCCACCTCAGGCTGTTGAAGCGGCCCAACTGGCTGAAGACCTGAAGGTGCAGCTGGAGCATGTGCAGACTCGGCTACGAGAGATTCAGCCCTGCCTCGCAGAGAGCCGAGCTGCTCGTGAGAAAGAGAGCTTCAATCTCAAGAGGGCTCAGGTGTGTGCCGGGGCTGGGTGAATTGGGGTTACCCATATGGCCTTGGGGGCAACCCTTGCACTTACTTAGCCTAGCCTCTCCTGCCCCAGGAGGACATCTCACGGCTTCGACGCAAGCTAGAGAAACAAAGGAAGGTGGAAGTTTATGCAGATGCTGATGAAATCCTCCAGGAAGAGATCAAGGAGTACAAGGTGGGGCCCAGGGGCTGAGTCGTGCCCCATAAACCTAGGAATATTAATTGGGGTATTGGTGAGAGCTGTAGTGAGTAGTCAGGGGACCCTAGAAATAAGGTAGGACAGCAAAAAGTGGTCAGAATGCTAGTTGTAGAGTCACGCCTAATTATTTATTCTACACACATCATGTGCCTGGCACAGTGCCTGCATAGATGTGAGGTGGGAGGCAGAGTTAGACCTGGTCTCTGACCTTTTCAAACTGACTATCACTTGGGGGCAGCAGCCAAATAATTTTCTCATTCCCTATGAATAATTTGATGGGAAAGGCCAGAGAGACTTTGGGAACACAGGGAAGGCTTTGAAACCAGCCTGTGGAGGGGTGGGGTGCCCAGCAGGCTTCCTGGAAGGAATATCCCTCAAGGCAGACTGAAGATGGAGACAGGCTTAACCATGAGGAATGGGATGAGTGGGTCCGGACTAAGGGAAAGGAGGATGTGGAGGCCTGAATTGGGGGGGTGTGCTAGAAGGACAGTGAGCTGGACATTGTAGGTGTAGGGAGTGTGGAGAGGATGGGCAGTGTCATATCTTGAAGGGGGTAGGAAGCCAAGTTGAAAAGCTCAGCTGATCCCATGAGCAGTATGGAGATGCTGAAGGTTTTTAAATAGAATATTGTGGTCAGATTTACTGTTGGATTGGGGCTGAGGTAAAAGGTAGGGGCAGGGAAATTTTTAAGCTGTTGCAGTCATTGAGGCAAAACTGGTATTTTGCTGGTTTACGGTATTAGAGACAAGTGGATGGGTTTAGGAGATATTTTGTCTTTTTTTTGAGATAGTCTTTATTGTCCTTGGTATAGTGATGGGGTGTCACAGTTCACATTCAGCCTCAAATTCTTGGGCTCAGGCAATCCTTTTGCCTCTGCCTCCGCCTCCACCAGAGTAGCTAAGACTACAGGCACCAGCCACCATACTTGGCTAGTTGTTTTTTCTGTTTTCCATAGAAACTGGATCTCGCTCTTGGTCGGTCTGGTCTTGAACTCCTGAGCTCAAGCAATTCACTCGTCTCAGCCTTCCAGAGTAGCTAGGATTACAGGTGTGAGCCACTGTGCACGGCCTTTTCAGGAGATATTTTGGAGGCAGAATTGCTTGGACTCAGGATGGATCAAATGCAGGGAAGGAGGGATCAGGGACTAGGACTTGGGATCCTGGTTTGAGAAACTAGGTGAGCTAGGAAGAGTGCCAGGAGCAGCTTTTGGTGGATAGTGTTGAATGATACTGAGACGGAGGCTATTTGGGAAGGCACTTGAGGCAGAAGACTTGGGAGTGTCAATAAAGGCAGAGGTGAAAGCCACAGGGATGGCCTGTGTCATAAGAAGGAATAGGTCCTTCTTCCTTAGGAACCTCAGAATTTAAGTGACAAGCAGGGGAAGAGGAGCCTGTGGGTTGGGGGGAAGGAGAGTGTTATTGAAGAAGTTGATGAGGAAGAGTATAAGTGAACAGAGTCATGAGAGGTGCCCCTTGGACTTGGCAGTATTGGTGAGAATAGTCCTTATGCAGGGGTGAGGTTGGAGGTCAGATTACTTGTATTCTTCACCCACTGGAGTGAGGAGGGGATGTGGGTGAGTAGTCAGACAACCCTTTGAAGAAATTGGACCCTGGGTGGCACCTGTGGCTCAGAGGAGTAGGGCACTGGCCCCATACATCAGAGGTGGCAGGTTCAAATCCTGCCCCAGCCAAAAACTGCAAAAAATAAATAAATGAATGAATTGGGCCCTGAAGGGCAGAGGTAGCTGGAGATAGCCCTGGGATAAAGAAGAGACAATATAGGAGTCTGTTCGTGCTGTTGGGAAGGGTTTGAGAGAGAGGCAAGAGGAGTGTTGGGAGGTTGCTGAGGGACAGGCTGGGCTGGGATTTCAGGCAGGCCAGAGAGGAATGTTGGAATGCTGAGCTGAGACAATTTCTGTCTGTGGTTGGAGGTGAGACCCTCCTGGTGATAGATAGGAGGTCTCAGCCTAAGATAGGACCACAGTAGGTTCTCTGGGTAGCACCAGGAGTGGGTCCAGTTGAGGGTAAAGATAGATTTCTAGAGTGGTGCTGCTCATCCCCAGCTTTGACTTAGTAGGTACAGATTAAGAGAAGGTAGACAGGACTGGGGTTTGGCCAGAGAAGACCAGTGGGACTAGAGATGAAGCCTCAGGGTGGAAGAGTCCAGGCTGGGCTGGTGGGTCCTTGTCCTTGAGAGGAGGGAGACACAGGATGGCTGGCACTGCCCAGGATAGAATCTGGACTCTTGCTTTCTAGTTTGAAACCTTGGTCCCTGAGCTTCAGTTTCCTCATTCATAGAGTTGCTTGTCCCAATTTCCCATGGCTATGGTGAGGATTAGATGCTGTCTGTTGTGTGGGCTTAGGTGCACCACCTCTTGCTGTCAGCTCGGAGTATAGGCACGATCAGAATTGTTCCCAAATTGATGTCTTTGCCTGACCCAGGCGCGGTTGACCTGTCCCTGCTGTAACACACGCAAGAAGGATGCAGTCCTAACCAAGTGCTTCCACGTTTTCTGCTTCGAGTGTGTGCGGGGCCGATATGAGGCCCGCCAGAGGAAGTGCCCCAAGTGCAACGCAGCCTTTGGTGCCCACGACTTCCATCGTATCTACATCAGCTGAACCTGAAACTCAAGGAACTTTGGAATATCCATGGATCCTGAGGGCTGTGCCCCCAGCCCCTCCCCACCCCAGTTCCAGTGGCCCCATCCTCCATTCTAGACCCCAGGGGCCCAGTCCCTTCCCACCTAGTTGGTTTGGGGGCCCTGGTGCATGCGAGTGGGAGCAGGACTAGCCAACTTCAGTTCATCTTTTCCTGAAGGTCTGAGCTGCAGCCCAGGAGGTACTGCCCTACAGGAGAGGTCTGTTGTGAGAGGCCTGAGGGGCCTAGAGCACTCAACTGAGCTTCCCAGAAGCTGACCCTATCCTTTCTGTTTACACGGAGCCATCCTAGCTCTAAGGGGGAAATTCCAGGCTGTGACCTCCTATCTTAGAGGCACACTACCTGTCTTAGACAGTCACAAGTGAGGACAGGGGTGAGCCGTGACCTCAAGGCTTTGCTTGAGACTGGGCCCTGGGGAGATCTTAACCCATCACCCTGCTGACATCGGTAGGGCTTCTGTCCTCTGGAGTTCCCTAGACACTTTGTTCTGGCTTTTGTGCCAAGGGCTGAAGGAGGGCACCACCTGTTTCCTCTGGGAAGCTCTTAAGGTTGTAGTCACAGCCCTCATCTTGGGAGTGCTAAACCAAGATCATCAGTTTCTATTCTAATCGGGCCCCTCCCTAATCTCTTCTCTCCGAACCCCACCTGCCTTCACCTCTTGCATCCCAAGGCTCTCCTGGGTCTCTGGCCTCAACCCTGCTTTCATCCTGGTAGCCTTAACTACTGTGGAGGTGAAACTTCCCCAGGAGGGGAAGGGACAGACAGGCCTCAGCTGCTGGGCCAACTTCCAATCATTCCAGGTAGAAGAGCTTCACCTATCACCCTGTGACTGAGCCTGTGCCCCTGATGCTTCCTGTGCTGCCTGTCCACAAGCCCTGGTGAGCTGTGAAGGCAGCACCCAGAGAGGCCTGGGAGGTGGAGCTGCTGACAGGTTCAGGGGCCTGTTTGGACCCACAGCCTCTGCGCTACAGAAGTCTTGTATAGGCTGTTAATTGTTATGAATAAATGGCCTATGGGCTTCATGCCCTAATCATAGTCCCAGGTTTTCAGGTGCTAGGCCTGTCGGGCACTTCCCTGGCTCGTTGTGAGCCTGTGACTGGGGCCTGTGGCAAGATGAGACCCCAGTGCTGCCCACCCCAAAGGCTGTTACACTTTGGCATAACGGTCGTCACGGATACCAAACTGGGCCTGTAGGGGGAGCGCGTCTGCAGATAGTGTCTTGGCCAACTCGAGCGGACCTAGCCTGCTCCCTCCGGGCGACTGCTGGGCCCTTTGATCTGGGGGTAGCCACGCCTTTGGCAGTCATTGGCCCTGGGATGCTGGGAAATCTCGAGATGTATCCTGGGAAATGTAGTCCTTAGCACCTGGTGAGCAAGCTCTTAGGGGTTGGGGAAGAACTGATTTCCCGGTTGTGCTAGGCAAAGGTGGGCCTGAATCCAAACTGGCGGGCTGTTCCTCAACGGCTTCACCCGCCCCTGCCTTTTGGACGTACAAACAGCAACACCTTAGCGGGGTGACTTCTTTCATTGCAACCTGCTTTATCTGAGGGATTGGATCTTCGAGAACCGTATGCCGTGTGCTGGGCGGCGGCTTGGTTTAGTGCCCTGTGGGCACCTCGGAAGTAACCGTCACCGAGGCTGTACTGGGGCTGACATCAGAGTCGGTGCCAACCGAGGTTGGTGCCAGAGCAGGTGTCCCGACTGTGTCCATAGCAGGGGCCGCGGGCTTGTCAGCAGTCATGCTTTTATGGGACCCTGCAGCTTTGTCAACAGTCGCACCTTCTCGGGGACTAGCAGCCTTGTCCGCTCTTGGCCTCCACCTGGCGCCCGGGGTTTCGGTGTGGCCGCAGCAGCTGGACCTGATTGGATTGGAGACAGAGAGGCGGGCTGCGGTGAGCTCAGGCACAAGGCTGCTGGTGGTGGGTACACTCACTGAAGCACGGGTCTCAGCGGGAGATGACATCCGGCCGCCAACGAAGTGTCCGCAGCTGGGGGTCAGTGGTGGCAAGGGTGGGGAAAACGCAAGATATTGCATCATAGAGACGCAGCCTCTTGCACCCGTGGAACAGATGAGTATCAGAGGAGCTCTACGCCCTAGCTGCAGGTGGAGGTCAGCGAATCTTGTGTGAGCACGATCCTTTTTCCCAAGAGTCACCTTGGCACAGGCTCCTTAAGTAAATGCAACTAACTATACATCGTCTCCTTATCTTTTTTTTTTTTTTTAAAGACGGTCTCACTATTTTGCCCTCAGTAGAGTGCCATGGTGTCATATCTTAACAGTAACCTCAAACTCCTGGGCTTAAGTAATCCTCATGTCTCAGCTTCCTGAGTAGCTGGGACTACAGGCACTGGCCACTATGCCTGGCTTTTTTTTTTTTTCTTTTCAGTTTTTGGCCAGGGCTGGGTTTGAACCCACCACCTCCGACATATGGGGCCAGTGCCCTGCCTGGCTATTTTTAGAGACTGGGTCTCCCTCTTGCTCAGACTGGTCTCAAACTCCTGAGCTCAAGCAATTGGCCCCTCTACGCCTCCCAGAGTGCAAAGATTACAGGCTTGAGCCATGGTGCCTGATATCCCTGTATATTTTATCTAAAGGGTAGTCTCCACACCAGTCAGTCTATGGCTTCCATATGGTTCCACTTATCTGATGGCAAAGTTAGGTGTCAAACCACTTTCTCAGGCTCAATCCCAAGAGAAAAGTTTAAAGTCCCCAAGGTCTCAGTGGAGGAGCAAGCACTTTTGATGTGGCAGGAACAAAGTAGACTGGGGTTGGTTTCCCATGAGCCTGTGAGTGCTAGGAGGATCTGCCTTAATGGCTGGCTAAGCCCTTATGCCAAAAGAGTTGACAATTTACTAGCCCCTGTAGTCCCAGTGGCAATGGCACTGTGGGCCAGCATCCAGGAATGGGCCAACTCCTGGGTCAGCCTTGACCTTGGACAGCCTCTTTGGGGTGAACAGGTTTTGGTATCACTGGTGGACATGCCTATTTTACCCAGAACTAGGGCCACTACTTGTTATTGGGCAATGGAACACTAAACATTGACTGAAACATGAATCATTTCAAAACTTTACTTAGGTCATTGGTACCACTCTTTCCTGGTTTTCCTCATGCTGTCTTGTCTTTTCTTTCTTTTTTGTAAGACAGTCTTACTTTGTCACCCTCAGTAGAGTGCCGTGACATCACAGCTCACAGTAACCTCCAATTCTTAGGCTTAAGTGATCCTCTTGCCTCAGCTTCCCAAGTAGCTGGGACTATAGGCACCTGCTGTAATGCCTGGTTAATTTTTGGTTGCAGTTGCAGTTTTTGGTGGCATGTCCACCAGTAATACCAAAATCTGTTTGCCCCAAAGAGGCTGTCCAAGGTCAAGCCTCTTATTTGCCAGGCCTAGGCTGGATTCAAACCCGCCAGCTCTGGTGTATGTGGTTGGCGCCCTTAGCTGCTGAGCAACAGGCACCAAGCCCTCATGCTGTCTTTTGCTGGTCCTCTTCTTCCACCTCTGAACTAGACCCTCTTATTTCTACTTTGCCACTCTCCCTGGGAGTGTTTATTCATAGCCGTGGGGCTACTGCTAAGACCCAAATTCTCCAGTGTAGTTTTCCTCTATAGTCCTCTATGGTCCAAGCTCTTTCCGGAGCTCTAGACCTGGAAAATCATCCATCCCACTCATGGCTCCCACATACTCTTCCCTTTTCCTGCAACCCTCAACCATCAGGTCACTTCCTCTAGCAACCTTCCTAGCTTCTGCTATGGCAAGGCACTGTCTCTGAGTCCATCACCTTTCTGTTGAGTTTCTGGACCAATCACTATGCTCCAGAGCTTGCTTTGTCCTGTAGTCACCTTGCTTTACTGAGGACTCCTTCAGCACTGGGACTAGTTCTGATGTACCTCAGTGTCCCCAGGGGTGGGAACATAGGGAATGTGGAGTAGCCTTCATTATTCACCTCTCTATGAAAGGCAAGTCCCTCCTACTTGTCCTCCTTTCCCAGTGAGGAAAGGGAAGGAGACAGTGAGCCTGCCCTGGGGTCTAGGTCAGAGAGGCACAGGCAAAGTAGGGAGACACTTTCCTGGTTAGGTCAGCAGACAGGGGCAAAAGGAGAGGCAGTGTAAACGCTGACTTCAGGCAACTGCTCAGGGTCCATGGCCAAGTCAGGTCCAGAAGATAAGAGCATTGAAACAAGCCTGGCACTCAGGATTTCTTTTTTTTGGCTGGGGCCAGGTTTGAACCCACCACCTCCAGTATATGGGGGGGGGGCAGTGCCCTATCCTTTGAGCCACAGACGCCACCCAATAAATGATTTTTTGTGGTTTTGTTTTTGCAGTTTTTGGCTGGGGCTGGGTTTGAACCCACCATCTCTGGTATATGGGGCCTGTGCCCTACTCCTTTGAGCCACAGGCACCACCTGATTTAAGATTTCTTGAAGTGACTGGGTGCAGTGGCTCACGCCTATAATCCCAGCACTCTGGGAAGCTGAGGAGGGTGGATTGCTTGGGCTCAGGAGTTAAAGACCAACCTGAGCAAGAGTTAGTCCCTGTCTCTACTAAAAATAGAAAAATTAGGGCTGTGCCTGTGGTTCAAAGGAGCAGGACACTGGCCCCATATGCCAGATAGTGGGTTCAAACTCAGTCCTGGCCAAAAACTGCAAAAAAAAAAAAAAAAAAAAAAATTAGAAAAATTAGCTGAATGTCGTCAGGCTCCTGTAGTCCCAGCTACTCAGGAGTTGAGGTTGCTGTGAGCTAGGCTGATGCCGTGGCACTCTAGCCAGGACAATAAAGTGAGACTCTAAGAGGAAAAAAAAAAGATTCTTTGGAGCAGCCCCAACTGGCACAAACACTGTGTTGCCCAAGCAAGGCCAGGCCCAGCAATGGGGAAAAAAGGCTTGACTGGGTGCAGAGCCTGCCTGAGCTCCTGGCCACTCTGCTTTCCCTCGCTGACTTCTTGTGGCTCTTTGGTGAGTGGCTGCCCTTCTCAAAGCATCAGCCTATCCACACGATGTGGGCCTATGTGCTGACATCCTGAGAGTAAGATGACAAGGCAGGTCTCCACCTCCATCTCTTCAAGGTCTTGGAGGCCCTGGTCCAGAGGAGCTGAGCCAGGCCTAGGACCCAAGTGAACCAGGAGAGGTGGCTGGGGCTTCTTAAACTAGATCCTAGAACTTTCCTTTCTGGCATTCAGGGGAGGATGCTGGTGTTGTAGCCATAGAGGCCTCCCAGGGACTACACAGCTGTGCCTGAGCTGACCAGAGCCAGAGTCACCAGGCAGCCACTTAGCAGACAGTATGTCATGCTGGTATGGAAGCCATACACTGATGAGTTACTTGGTTCTGCCACCATCTCATCGAATCCCCCACCACCACCTGCCGCCAAAGGTATGGATTTTAAAACTTCATAAATTCCACCAGCACGCACTGGACAGAGATTTTAGGGCCCCTGGAGCCCTAAAGGGTGAGCCTGGAGCTGGGTTGGGCTTTTGCAGTCACTCAAGGGCCCTAGCTCTGGGAACAAGCTCCTTCAGCTTGCTGTGGGCTGAAAGAGAAGACAGAAAACACCTGGGAAATCTCATTCCCTTTATTCTCTTCAACTAATCAACATGACCACCGGTGACACAACACTGTTATTGACACACAACACTCAAAAGTGGGGCCTCTCTTCACGGGGACCAGTCAGGTGAGTAGGGGGTTCCCTAAGTCGGGCAAAAGAGTGTGGGAGCTGCTCCCCTCAAGGTGGTGTCATGGAACCCCACCTCTTGGTTGCGGCGGTTTTGAGTTTTCCCACCATTTAGGATTCATGCCCAGTTTTTTCCAGTTCCCATCTGACCTCCATATCCACAGCAGTTTCAAGTTTCACCCTCAACTCAGATCAGTTTCTACTCTCTTCTGTTTTCACCAATGACTCCCTGACTCCCTGGTCAGGCTTGGGCTCCTCCACCAGGGGTGCATCTGAGGGGTCTGGGCCTGGGGTTGAAGGTTTGGCTACACTGTGCCTTCTTTACTGCATTCTGGTGCACAAATGACCTAACCTCTGGGTTTGAGCCAGTCAGAGGGACTCTGGATGCTGCCACCTCCCTGCTGAGCTCCTTCCAAAGATGTAGCTCACTCTAGGAGGGAAGCACCTGGTTAAAAGAGTTTGGGGGGTGGGGCAAGAGAACAGGCCACACCCCAGAAGTCTCTGACTCTGCCCCTTCCCTACTGTGAAATGCCAGACCCCACAAGTCATGTCCACATCATCCATTCAGTACCAGAGCCAAGGCGTCCCTACAACATGCGAGCATCCTACTATATGTGCTACATCCTAGTCCTCAACAGGCCTACAGCTGGCCTTCATCTACACTGACCACCTTCCCTAAGACTGGCCTCTGAGCCCCAAAAGCTGCTCCCAGGACTCATGGAGGCAGATTCCTCAAGTCTGTTTCTGAGGGAATCTGCTCCTAGCTTTACAAGGGGTTTGTCTCTATAACTTAAGTGTCTGTCTGCTACCATCTTAGAGGGGGTGGGAATCTGCTTAGGATTAGAGGGTTTATCCCCTCAGTCTCACAGGGACACCCCCATAAAAGTGGATTCATGTCAGTAAGAAATCTGCAGGCAGGCTCCTCCCCTCAAAGTAGTGCTCTCCTACCTGGCACTTGGGTGGGGTGGGGCTTGATACAGATGTTATCAAGGTCTCCCCACAATCATGTGAGGCCTGCCTTTTCCCTATCCTCAGCAGGCCTGTGTTTCTTTTCCCATAAAGATTTCAGTCCTTTTAAATTTGAGTGTCATCCCTTTAGGGATGGATAGATGAAGGGTGAAGGATTTTCATCTTTTGAACTTTTAGGTAATGAGATTAGAGGTCTCTTCCATAGCTCTGTAGGAATCCAGGTCACCACTCTCCAGGGAATCAACTCCTGAAGGGCCACCTCACCTGGTGTCTCTTACTCCAGAACAGTGCATTACTGGTGCCAGTGTGGAGTCAGTGAGCACTTCTTTCCAGCACTGAGCAAAGTCCTTTCCTTTTGTAAGGGGCTCCACAGTTAGCAAGTGAGAGTCTTGTTACAGATGTTTCTCTCAAGAGTTTTCCACCATCTGACAGGTTAATAATCTCGCCATTGCCACACACCTCCAGTCACGTGAACAGATTTGGCTGGGTTTATGGAAGTGTTTGACTGTGTGGTGCATGAGGAGAGGAGATGGGCCTAGCACGGGAGTGTTTCTCATAGTTCTATATCCCTCTGAAGGTTTCTGGCTGAGGAGGAGGAGCAAAGTGGGTGGAATCCACCTCTTTCCAAGGATATTGGGCCATGTCAACACAAACTTAGAGGGCTCCAGGTACAGGCGTGAGGAAGATGGTCCGTAGACTCTCCAGGGACCTATGGTTCAGTCTGTGGGGTATGCCAACAACCTCCACCACCCAGGGACCACTTATCCTGCAGGCAGCCTTGCTACCAGCTCAGATGAAAGGCTGAGGTTTAAAATCAAGGTGCTTGCTGGCTGATCAACTCTTTCTGTTGACTTGCTGTCTCTTGTTGCCACAGAGAACCCACATGTGGCTCATGCTGACTTGGAGAAGAGAAACTTAAGGATAACCGCACACAGGCCTTGAGTCTCTGAAGGGTTTTATTCTTTGGAGGTCAACTAGCAGCGGTTCTCCCTCTCCACTGAGGACAGAATTCAAGGAAATGGGCTGCCACTTCAGCAAGACTGGTGGCAATTAAGATTTCAGGAAAAAACTCCTGATAGTGAGACCTGAGAATGTGACAGGAAGTACCCCCCCCCAGCCCTGGAGGCCTTGCAGGGGCTGGGGCGATGGCAGTCCTGCCTGGTTTGGGGGCCTGAGCTGGGATCTGCTTGCACTTGCAGTTTAGCAAGTTCCTGGGTCCATCTAAACAGTTCCCCACCTTGGGTTGGTTCTCTCAAAGCCCTCTAACAAATCCCCCCCCCTTCCCCCTAATTTTTATGTTGGTTTCTCAGTATTCTTACACTTAAGTTTTATGCACCCAAAACTTTAGCCTTTAGAAAAGCTTGACAATTTTTTCTTCCCTATTTTCAGGCTCTTTTTGATAAGGGGCTCCACAGGCCTCTTCCCCTTACACACAATTCATCTAAGATTGGCTTTATATGCCAAGGAACCCCAGTGCAATGAGCTGGACTTTCCCTTACTCGTCTCTAGGTTTTATCTCATATGTGCGTTTGAGAGCTCCTCATCACTTCTTTTCCTTCTCTTTGTTTTCTTCCTTTTCCAGTTCCACCCAGTTCCCATGCTACTCCCCAGCTGGGCATTTTCCTCAGTGTAACTGTCCAAGGCTGCTGGGAGAGATGCTCCCTCCCATTCTCCCATAGGAGAGAACACTGTGGAACAAGTGTGTGGGAGGTGTTTTCTACACCTTCTGAGGTTCACTCCTCCCAAGTCATACAGAAAATATATTGCTGTATTTTCTGCACTTCCCTGACCCTATAGGATTTTGGTAAGGATTTTGATATAGGGTTGTCTAGAGACATATTGGGGACCTTTTCCTATAATAGGGCTTTTATCCACTATGGTTTACAGGGTTTTTCTGCTACAGACTTAAAGGGCTTTGTAAAAAATTTTTCCTACATATTTATAGGGTTTCTAACCCAACAGTTTTTCTCTACTGCCTTATAAGTGGCTCCCACCAACAATTTATAGGGTTTCTCATCACTGACGTAAAAGCACTATTTTTGCCCAGGGTTATTTTTCTTCCATTCTCTACAATCTGATAGGGTTGTCCTCCTTTCCCCACATTGTATTTTTGGGGATCCAGTGTTCCTTTTGGGAGAGAGAGGCCCTAGCCTCCAGCCCAACTTCACAGGGAGACACCTGGGTGGCAGCTCCTATGGAGGAGGAGGGCTGCAACTTCTGCGAAGCCATCTCCACATTCCGGGCACACATAGGGCTTTTCTTCCAAAAGGGTTTTAGGGCTTTCCCCTTGCCTGTGGCTGCTGCTCCCTGTAGGGATGGGATCCTCTCCCTCACTTTCTTGGCTTGTAGACAAGGTGGCTGGCTCTGGAAGGGGGTCCTCAGGTCTGGGGGACTTTTCTTGAGTGTGGGTTTCTTGGTGCCGCATCAGGGCCATGCAATCCAGAAAGGAGGCCCCACAATCGGAGCAGATGTAGGGTTTGGCCCCCAGGGGGCTCCTGAGGTGCTCCAGGAGGACGGAAGAGCTTTTCCCCAGCTCTGAACTCTTCTGGGAGCTCTTCCTGCCTGCATGGACTTTCTGGTGCAGCAGCAGCTCAGAGCTGAGACCAAAGCTTTTTTTGCATTCAGGGCATTTAAAGGGCTTACCACTTAGGAAGGGACTGGGCCCTGCTCCTTCCCCTAGGCCAATCCTATAATCGGGAAAGAGAAAGGGCTTTTCATTGCCATGGGTGAGCTGATGTTGGAGGAGCACAGAACGATCCAGGAAGCTTTCTCCACAGTGGGAACAAATATAGGACTTGGAGGTGAGCAGCCCCAGCCTTTGGCTGAAGCTCTCTTGACCCTCGGGCATTTTAGAGGGCTGTCCTGGGGGATCACCTCTGCCCTCTGCAGCGCCTGGGTAGGAGTTCCCGCCAAAAGGGAGCCTTGGGGGTCGGAACTGAGAAGGTTTAGGGGCTGGGTGTGCCATGTGACCGTCTGCATTTTTATAGGGGTTTTCTCCAATATGGATCCTCTGATGCTGCATGAAGATGCCTTCGTCATTGAAGCCCTTTCCACAGACGAGACACTTGTGTGGTTTGGCTCCAGGTGGTGGAGTCAGGGTGGAATCCCCAATCCCCAGCACGGTGTCGCCCTGAGCTCTTCGAGCTGGGGTCTTCCCCCTCTCATGGATCACCCGGTGCTGCTCCAGCTCATGTGCCTCCAGGAAGGCCTTTCCACAGTCTGAGCACACAAAGAGGTTCTCATCCATGTGGGTGCGGACGTGAGTGATGAGGTTCGAGCTCTGGCTGAAGCTCTTGCCGCACTCGGGGCACTTGTAGGGTTTCTCACCTGTGTGTGTGCGGCGGTGCTGGATGAGATGGGAGCTGCGGATGAAGCTCTTGCCACAGTCAGAGCACTTATAGGGCTTCTCGCCCGTGTGGATGCGCTGGTGGCGGATGAGGGTGGAGCTCATGATGAAGCTCTTGCCACAGTCGGCACAGATGTAGGGCCTTTCCCCGCGGTGGATGCGCTGGTGGTTGATGAGGTTGGAACTGACGCTGAAGCTCTTGCCACACTCAGGGCACTTGTAGGGCCGCTCACCGGTGTGTGTGCGCTGGTGTCGCAGCAGCGTGGCACTCAGGGTGAAGGTCTTCCCGCACACAGGGCACTTGAAGGGGTCCTCACGCAGATGAGTCCGCTGGTGCTTGATGAGGGTGGAGCTGTGGCCAAAGCTCTTGCCGCACTCGAGGCACTCGTAGGGCTTTTCGCCTGTGTGCGTGCGCTGGTGCTGCGTCAGCTCCGAGCTCTGGATGAAGCTCTTGCCGCACTCGGTGCAGCGGTACGGCTTCTCACCTGCGTGGATCTTCTGGTGCTTGAGGAGGTTGTGGTTCTGGCCGAAGCGCTTGCCGCACTCGGGGCACTTGTAGGGCTTCTCGCCCGTGTGGGTGGCTTGGTGCTGAATGAGGTCTGAGCTGCGATAGAAAGCCCGCCGGCACTCGCCGCACTTGTAGGGTTTCTCGCCGGTGTGGGACCGCTGGTGCTTGATGAGGTTGGTGCTCTGCGTGAAGGCCTTCTCACATTCGGTGCACTTGTATGGCTTCTCGCCCGTGTGTGTGCGCTGGTGTTGCACCAGGTTGGAGCTCCAGCTGAAGCACTTGCCACAGTCGGGGCACTTGTAGGGCTTCTCACCTGTGTGCGTGCGCTGGTGCTGCACTAGGTGCGAGCTCTGCGTGAAGCTCTTGCCGCACTCGGAGCAGGTGTTGGGCCGCTCTCCCGTGTGGATGCGCTGGTGCCGCAGCAGCTTGGACCACTGGCTGAAGCTCTTGCCGCACTCGTTGCAGATGTAGGGCTTCTCCGCCCCAGAAGGGCGGCCCTGCACCAGCTCCCGCAGGCTGGGCTCATTGGCGGCAACCACAGGAGGACTGTTCCATGTGGTGAGGGTCCCCCACTGCCAACTGGCCTCACAAGCCTTGGTCCAGTCAGATGGGCTAGGGACTACCTCGGGGGCTGGGGACTCCAGAGAGGTCTGGTGGTCCAAGGGGCTGGAGTGACCCAATGGGGTTGAGGGGTCCTGGGGAACTGAGGGATCCTGGGAAGGTCTCTCCAGGGGCATCTCTGGAGGGTCCTTGAATTCTGGACTCTGAGCTGGATCTCCCAAGATGATCTCCTCCCCAGAACTTTCCTGCTGAGGGCTTTCTTCTTCATTCCCACTCTCAGCACCTACAGAGAGAAAGGGAATCTCCAGCCCCCATCTCCTTTCAGAACATGGGGTCTGGTATTTCCACACCCCCTACCCATTTCCCCCAGAGTCTGTACTCCTCCCTGAACCAGCACCACTGTCTTGGCAGGACCACAGTCCCTCTTGTGCCCCTCACCTCTGTGAGCATCGCTGGGGCTCTGTTCAGGACCTTGTGGATCTGGGCCCCACAGCACAGTCTCAGGCTCCATCCCAGAGCTCAGGACTGCAGAGGGTTCTGGGGACCCTGAGGGGAAAGAGAGAGATGAGCACACAATGGGAGCTGATTTTATACTTTTCTACCCTGAACCTAACTCCCCAGACCTCTTAGCAGTTTCAGTGTCTTCTCACCCCATTTTCTGGGCACTGGTTCTCACTGTGGCCCCCTTCCCCTGCAGGCCTGATTCCTGCTCCAGAACTCAAGAGCACAACCAAGCAAGTAGGTGAATTTAATAAGAGTGTAATTAAAAACTCATCACCTATAACCCTTTGAACCCAGACTGAGGGCTGGAGAGGTGTCTGACACCCACAGGGAAGGGAGGTTTTCACCCTACACCTCTAATACCCAGAGGCTGGGAAACCTGTTATTTTGCTAATCAGAGGAAGCTCATTAAGACTCTAATTTTCCTCCTTAATGGGGCTGCTAATTGAGACCAATAAACTTTTCCCTTATGGGCCCCAGAGAGAACTGAGGCCACCTAGGACACTTAAGGGGTTAAAAAAAAAAAAAAGAAACCACCCCAATTTCCCAGAGGGGACAGAGGCCCTCCAAAAGGACTGGGGCACTCACTTTCCTTTTATCCAAGCACAGAAAGAAGGTCAGGCCAAAGGTGGGAAGAGTAGTTTAAAGCCTCAGGAGCTTCTGTAGGAAGCACAGAAAGAAAGGGAAACAGAAAGGAAAAAGAGAGAATGGAGTATGTGGAAAACACCTGGACTTGACACAGGGCCTGCCAGGCTGTCCTTTCTCTCACCCAATTGTCCTACAACCCCACTAGGACACTCAGGAATCAGGCTGTCCATTTTGCAGATTAGTAAATCAATGTCTGGGAAAACTTCTCCAAGGTCACAGGCTGGGAAGTGGCAGAACTAAGACCAGAAATGTAGGGTTCTTTGTCTGACTTGACCCTGTGTCTTGAGAGCACATGGTGACCTTGGGAATCATGTGAGACTCATACTCATGGGAAGCTGGCAGAAGACAGGTGATGAGGAAAGCTGAGGGCCTGCTGGCTGAGAGAATAGGTTAGAGAAATTCCTGGGACTGAAGTTTCCTTGGCTGTAAAAGGGAGGGATTGGACTGTGACTAGAATTGACCATCTGCATCTATGAGTCGAGGCACCACCCACACCACCACCACAGAAGCCCTCCATTATCAATCAGTCCCACCCAGGGACTCTTTCTTCTATCCCTTTTGTTCTGTTTTTTTGAGGCTGTATCCCAAGTAAAGGACAGTGCCTGGCACATAATAGGTGCACCAGAAATTTTGTTGAATGACTGAAAGATGAATGAATGAGATGCCCTTTGCTCTTGGAAGAACTTCTTGTCCAATGCCTTTAAAGGTCAGCTTGCAAGGGGAGGGCAGGAATAGTAAATAGTGCCCCTCAGTCCCCATAAAACATAGCCAGCAGCCGCTCCAAAAATGATTCGCAGCTGAGGAAACAGGGCCACAGGAGGAGGACCTCCTGTAACATCTACACTCTCCAGAGAATCCCTAGTTAGGTTGTGGGCTTTGGGTGGCTGTATGGGATGGGCACTGTTTGCACAGGGGCAGCTGTGCAAGGGAGCCATGCAAGGACTCATGAGGAGGCAACTGAAGGTGTGAGGTGACCAAGGTGAAGCACCCTGCTGAAGAGCAGTAAGAGAGACAGAAGTTATGATTTAGGAAGTAAATTAATTTCTTCTGTCTTTGCAGCCACTTAGGCTCTGTGAATGTCTCCTCCCCCATCCTTAAGTGTCTTTGGGGAGGTAGATGCAGGGACCACCTTGAGGGCTGCCTGACTGTTCTGTGGAAGTCGGGAAGGATGCCCTGTCCTGTTTGCTGAGGACAGGTAAGAGCTTATGTACCTTGATTGCCTGAGAAGTTCAAACTCAGTGGTCCAAAGAAGGGAAGGGGTTAATGACAAGGCCGATATGGAGCATGAAAGTGGGGGGAAGACCCAAATAGGCAAGAACTGGTAGGAGCCAAGAGCAGCAGCCTCAGACCTCCCTGTGGCCCCACTGCGGAGGGAGGGAAGGAGGAGCTTGCCTCTGGGAGAAGTGTGGGGAGCAGCCCAGGGTGACCCTGACATGGAGGCAGCGGGAATGCTGCCACCCTGGCCCCTGCTCCCCGGTCGCGCCTGCTCTAGGCCAGACCCTGGACTTCTGCTCCACCAGAGCAGCGACCCTCTCTTCGGCTCCCAATCCACAGCCTGGGCATCCTCCCTTCCCCAGCCCCCTGGCACCCAACATTCCCGGCTCTCCCGGCGCCTGGCTCCTTCCAGACTGCGGCTCTCAGCGCCGGCCCCAGCCTGGCCGGCCGAATTCCCTCTTCCCAGAATGCTCACGCCCTCCCCCTCCCCCACAGCCAGACCCTCGCGCTCTTCCCAGAATCCTCCGGCCGCGCGGCCCCCTGCCCCGGCCCCCACCCCTGCCCGCGGACGGGGCGGGGGCGAGGGGCGAGGGCCCTGGCGCCGGCCGCCGCCTCCCGGGCCCCATTGTTCCCCCGCGGCCGTCCCGGGCCCTCTGGGCCACCCCCCACCCCGGGAACCCAGGCGTCCCCAACTCACGGCTCAGGGGTCTGGGAAAAGCCGGAAGGCAGAATCCAGCCCCAGGGGACTTAACCCCTTAAATGCCCTGCCTCGGGGGGCGGGCTAGATGCCAAGGACTCTGGGGTCCTTCTCAAGGGGTGATTCCAGGCTGAGGACCCGGGGACCAGTTCAGGGTGACTGGGACGGAGCAGGAAGTGACCCCAGCTTCCCGGGCCCCTCTAGCCTGGAGTCAGAGCATCAGCTCTATGGGATTTAACCCTTTGCCTCCCACAGTCTGGGAAAAAAGGGGACAGTAGTGGGAGCAGGGAGGAGGCTGAGACGACACCCCTCTTCCTGTGTGAAGTGGGAGTGAGTGGGTGAGATGACCATCTGGGGAAAGCCTGATGCCAGTGAGGGACTCAATTGCTGGCCTCTCTCCATCTCCCAGGGTCTCAGCCAGTTGTGCAGGAAAGTCCTATCTTAGATTTGGCCACTGCTGGCCCCCTGGGGCTGGCCTTTGTTTGGACTCTCCCTAGGATGGGCTCCCAATGCCTAGGTTCTGGGGTGGGACAAGGGCTGTAAGGGAAGACCTGGAGAGGGACCAACACACAGACTAAAAATGAAATAAGTCATGGCAACAAGAGTTTGGGCTGAAGGGACAAGCACTGTCAGGAAGGATTTGTGACAGCCTGTGCGCTTGGCCCCTCTTTCCCTATCAATCTTCCTCAGAGGAGGAAACTGAGGCCCGTGGTGTCAGGAGAGAACCCAAAGGAGGTTCCTTGGCCCAGGAGGGAAAGCATCTTTCCCAGTAGCTCAGGAGGCACCCAGCTCTTTACAGGAGAAACCTGTAAAGACCCAGGAACACTAATGGCCCCCCAAAGTCCAGGTCACCTGGATTCCCAATTTTTACAACCTTTATCTCATTTCCTCCTTGCCATAATCCAATAAGTCAGGACTATATACTATTTCCAGTTTACATGTGAGGAAACCAAGGCAAGGCATAAGAAGCAAGTAACATGACTAAGGGCACATTATTCTTTCAATTCAACATGTTGACATATCATTGTATTATTCCTGAGCACTAAATGTTGAATATGGAGGTGTGGATAACTCAAGAGTTGTATGAGATGCACTTTCGGTCCTCAAGAAGTTTGACTGTGTGTGTGTGTGCCATGAAGGAACCCTGAGGAACTTGCAAGGACTAGCTGTTTAGAGATGTGAGGGAGCTGGGGAAAGGGCACCAAACACCAGAAATTGCTAAAGAGGAGGCTGCTCCTTTGGGCCTGCATCTGGGGTTAGAGAATGTAGCCACCAAAAAAGGTCCAGCCAGGCCCTGCCTCTGCTCATTTCCCCCTGCCAGTTTACTTCCCCCACCCTCCCATCCAAGTACATCTCCATCCTATCCCTGATCCTGATGGTTGACCACTCACTCATCTCAAGACCTTTGCCCCTCGTGGCCCCCTGCCCTGTTCTGTTTCTTCCAGCCTCTGGCAGGATATTTAGATGTTTACTGTCCATCCACAACCCACATGAACATGAAAAAGCACGTGTTAATAATGTCAGCTCTGGCTCAGCGCCTATAGCTCAACCAGCTAAGGCGCCAGCCACATACACCTAAGGTGGCGGGTTCGAATCCCCAGCCTGGACCCGCCAAACAACAATGACAGCTGCGACCAAAAAATAGTCGGGCGTTGTGGCAGGCGGAGG